>CM038725.1:16236674-16494174 GCA_021613375.1 Megaleporinus macrocephalus | reverse complement strand
TGACCCTCACTGTCTGTTATTCCATACAGTGAACATTCTCCCACTGCATTCAGGCCAACAGAGACCACTCTGACCCTCACTGTCTGTTATTCCATACAGTGAACATTCTCCCACTGCATTCAGGCCAACAGAGACCACTCTGACCCTCACTGTCTGTTATTCTATACAGTGAACATTCTCCCACTGCATTCAGGCCAACAGAGACCACTCTGACCCTCACTGTCTGTTATTCCATACAGTGAACATTCTCCCACTGCATTCAGGCCAATAGAGACCACTCTGACCCTCACTGTCTGTTATTCTATACAGTGAACATTCTCCCACTGCATTCAGGCCAACAGAGACCACTCTGACCCTCACTGTCTGTTATTCCATACAGTGAACATTCTCCCACTGCCATAAGACCAACAGAGACCACTCTGACCCTCACTGTCTGTTATTCCATACAGTGAACATTCTCCCACTGCCATAAGACCAATAGAGACCACTCTGACCCTCACTGTCTGTTATTCCATACAGTGAACATTCTCCCACTGCATTCAGGCCAACAGAGACCACTCTGACCCTCACTGTCTGTTATTCCATACAGTGAACATTCTCCCACTGCGTTCAGGCCAACAGAAACCACTCTGACCCTCACTGTCTGTTATTCCATACAGTGAACATTCTCCCACTGCCATCAGGCCAACAGAGACCACTCTGACCCTCACTGTCTGTTATTCCATACAGTGAACATTCTCCCACTACTATCAGGCCAATAGAGACCACTCTAACCCTCACTGTCTGTTATCCATACAGTGAACATTCTCCCACTGCCATCAGGCCAATAGAGACCACCCTGACCCTCACCGTGTATCATTTCATACAGTGAACATTCTCCCACTGCATTCAGGCCAGTAGTGACCACTCTAACCCTCACCGTGTATCATTTCATACAGTGAACATTCTCCCACTGTGTTCAGGCCAGTAGAAATCACACTGCCTTAGCTTAGCAGTTGAACAGTTTAATACTGCTACTACTGAAATGTTTTTCTATCATATACACAGTTTTGCTTAAACTTAGTGCAGAAATATGAACAAAAACCTCTGGCCGATTATTACGGTGAAAATAAGACACAGATGATAACGATGAAAAAGTAAACAGAGGAATGTAAACTGCCTACATGCCTTTCCCCAGTCCTCACTAATGGGTTTGATGAAGGACGAATGAAACAGGATCCGGCTATTGCGTTTCAAGCATGTTTCTCATTGCTATTTTCATTCAATTGTCTCAGCGTTTAAGAGCACTTTCTGAAGCCGCAAAGATATCCGCTGTTTTTAGCTCTTCAATAAAAGATGTTGATGCTGTTGATGACTGAACAAAGTGCAAGAACAGTAGAATATCTCGGTTCCAAAGACAAAAACACATGGATGGCAAATTCCTGGCATTTTCATGTGATGTGCTTGCAGCTGGAAAAGCATGTGTGCTGCCTGAGGGGAAATAAAGGTAGAGAGAATAAACTGAGGTGCCCTTTGGAGAATAAAGATTCTGCACTTTCTCCAGCACCTCTGTTATTTCCTCTGGAGATAAAGTGTGGTGCCACAGAGGCTTTTTTTCCCTCAGAAATGCTGTAGGCACTGTGAATTGGTTTGCCCCCTCGATCTTTCTTTATCTTCCTTTCTCTCTACTACCCTCTCGCTCTATTCCTCTCTGCTGTGCTTATATGAATCTTTCTCTGTGATAAATGATCAGAGACGCAGACCGTGTGGTTGTGGCTTTGCCAGGAATCCCCGGGGACAAAGAACAAAGTCACCCCTAAAAACCAGAAAAATGCTGCACCTGCACCTACAGTTTGCAGACGGGCTGTTTCGGACACTTTTATCTCCGTCTTTTTATCTCTGAGCTACAGGTTCTGCAGTATGAACGACAACATAGGGAAAAATGTTGGAATGATGCAAGCTGAGACAAATTACACTGTACAATCTGCTAGAACATGCTGTAACAATGATACTGTAAGAAAGTCAGTTTAATTTAAATTCTCAGTTTCATTGTAATGTAGGTAACTTAGTATATGTACTGTATAGCTAGTTTTGTATATAGTCAGGTAAACTATAGGAAATATATTTTACAATTTTGAAATAATTTTCACACCAACTTGAACTCCCCATATGGAAAAAAAATATATTGACATATATTTTATTTTATTTTATTTAAAGAAAATATATGTCAAATATCTGGTAATATCTGGTGTTATTTATATTGCAATATATTCTCAAATATATGTGGAAATACATGTTTCAAAATGTATTTTGACACATATGAAAGAGTGGATTTAAAGATTCAGTAAAAATATGACTTGATGTCATAGACTGAAATTAGATATTCACAGAACAACCCAGAAAACAACTGATGTCCCTTTTTGGCTACGTATGTAACATTCGGTGGAGGACATTTCTAGGTCTTTATAGACGTTTGCAACTAGTCCTATTGGGACGTTTGAAAAAATCCATTCAAGGGACGTTTGGTAATGTCCCCATATAGTCCCTCAAATATCGTTATTTTTGAGAACTCGTCCACCGCGTGTTTGGGTCATGGCTCTAAACTCTGATATAGATCTGTTTTACTGATGATCAAACCACTTAACACTCGCACTCATTTCACATCTTCAGTAGGATTTCAGATCAGTCAGTTTCAATATGTAGTTTAGAGTCGTCATATGGATCTGGTCCAGAGACGTGGAGGAACACAGGACCAGCTTTCATTCAGGATGCGGTCCAGAGCTTCAGAGGAACACACAACTGGTACAAATTTAAAATCAGCATGAGGACCAACGGACATTTACCAACAAACACCTGGTTTGATTTGTTTATGTTGGATATGCTGGTGATAAATTTGTGTTTTATTATTCTACATCCTTACATTAGCTCTTCAGGGAGTTCAGCTAGAAAGGCTAGTTAGCCAATGTTAGCTAGCTACTGAGTCAAACAAACACTTTAACTTGTTTTGCTTCTCAAATGAACTGCTATGTCTTTCTTGTAAAATAAACATATTCTTATAACGAATCAAGAGTCGTGTTTAATGTTCAGCAGAAATGTAACATGGGACCATGCATGTAACATGCTAAAAAAATGCCAACTTCTTGTTCAAGTTTTGCAGTTCCACCTTCCATCAAACAGTCCCACTAGACATACGTATGGCTGTGGCATCGCTGGGATTTAAGCTCACAAAGCTGGGGTGAACACTTGGATACTTCACTTGTGCCACTTGACTTCTTTTGAAGTATCTTAACCCTAAAAGTTGGTTCTTCAAAGTTTCTATAGTAAAGACATTCATTTTATTCTATTTAAAAAGGTTTCTCAGATTGATGGAGAAGATGTAAATGGTTAATATAGCACCAAAAGGGGTTCTACTACAATTTTGATATCAAGTTTTTAGTAATTGAAGAGCCCTTTTAGGTGCTATGTAGAACCCTTTTCAAAAAGGTTTCATGTATATAACACATTCTCCCTCAGTCTAAAGAAGCATGTCACCATGCAAAGAACCCTTTAATCATGCAAATGGTCTTTACTAAAGAACCATCTTTTTAAAACGTATAATGAATCATTATCAAAAAGATTCTATAGAAAATCATATGCAACACATTCTCCAACAATCTGAAGACCTATTTTCACCATGCAGAAAAACATTTAAGCATAAAATGATTCTAAATTGAACTTCTAAATAGAAGTTCTATACTGACTTTCCTAAAGGACCCTTGAAGAACCATCTTTTTTAAGAATATAGAATCCATAAAAAAACCTACACGAATGCATAAAGGTGGGTTGAAGTAATATGTATCAAAATTAATATTTTTTTTTTTAATTAAAGTTGTCATGTTTTCATTCACAACTTCAATAAAGTATTATCAACATTCAACATTTTCATGTTTCAGTCGAAGAAGGGTGAAATTCAATGCTATTTAAATGTGTTACAGCTTATCTGCAACTAGATTGGAAAAGAGGCACCAAAAGGAATAATTGATGATTGTTGGTTGGTTGGTTGAAACTCTCAACTCTCAAGTTACAATAACTCAGTACAAGCAACATTTGAAATTTGGCTGGCTAGACAGCTGTAGTAGATTTCTAGCTAGGTGGTTTAAAACATGCAAATATCTACATTTTAAACATGATCTGTGATATATTTTTAGTTACATAATACAGTGTTTGCAGACAATAAGAACCCCACACTGTCACCTAAACAAAACATGTCTCCGGTAATTTGATAGTGAATGAAAACTAATATTAAATCAAAATTATCACAAATTATGAACAGCAGTAACATGGGCAAAAAACACACAATACTGAGCCAATTCCAAAGGGGTCTTTAACTCCCTCAGCAATGACTTTGGGTAGCGATACAAAAAAATGTTTTCATAACCAATAAATATGGAAATGACATTCGTGGGTATATAGAATAACATAGAAGTAATTTTTTTAAATGATATAATTTCACACTATACACTGGGTCAATGTGATCTCTTTAATGAATTCTATTTTCTAATGTCTACTGCATCCAATAACTCATCAGAAATGCTAGCTTGATAACTGCAACCAGATTTCATGAACTTTATGAGCTTCAAATAAAGATAAGCAACATGACGAAATAGCTTTTAGTGTCAAAGCAGTGTTTTACATTATACAGTCTGACATAATTCATTCCTCAGTCATCCATCCATATGGCATGCTGTCACTTTCTGACAAGCTGAAAACAACTTGATGAGCCAGGCTGCCTGCTGAGCTTGTATAGGCTGAACACTGGTGCGTCTACCTGCTGCACTGATTCACTTTATAAAGTGAGTCTTGTTTTCCCCATCATTAAAGATTCCAAACTGATTTCATTCCTGTTGCACTGTGTTTTTGAAACTGCACTGTGTGAAGATCTGTATTATCAACCACTGAAAATATTTGCCAAATACAGTACTGTGCAAAAGTCTTCAGCAGCCAAGAAAACTGTTTAAAACTATTTACCTTGGCAGTGAATGTGTTTTTGCCAGTAAGGAGACTTATAAGAATATAAATATAAATAAACCTGTGCAAATGCAAATGTCAGAGACAAACATTTGTTTAGTCAAAACAGCCAAAAAGTTATTTATTTTTTAAATTTTATATAAAATTTAATATGACATTTTACAAGGAATAAGAAATAATAAATAATATATCTTTTAAAAAGTTAGGTGTAACATAACAGAAACGGACAGACGTTCGTAATATGTTGGTTTGAAGAATACAATACAAATAACTATGGTTTCCTGATTTCTTGTGGCATCCCAGCGTTGGCATGGATTTATTCAATTCCATTCTCTGCACAGCTGATTAAATTTAATTATTAAACTTATTATTAAATTATTGAAGGGTTAATTATGTAGCTGGTATGTGGATGGTAACCATAAATACTGGACTTCCCCAAATGGTTATGCTAACATACTGACAATTCAATTCACAATATATTGTTATATTATTATTTTGTGTTTATTCTATATATATCTCTGTAAAGGTCTCTGTAAAAAACTGTGAGCCTTTGTTGAGCCTGTGTACTGTAGTGTAGATTTCTCTAGCAGTATATGTGATACAGATGAAAGTATATGACCTTGTTAGATGACTGTTTTATCCTGAAGACAGTGATTACTTACGGGCAGCGTAACTGAAATTCAGTTGGGACATAAGAGTGGAGACTCAGAGCCTATATTCCCCAAAGTCGAGGAAAAATGGTTCTTTCAACTAGAGCAATATGAACACAGAGAGTGCAGTAATGTGCCATTTCTTCTTCCTCTAATAACTCTCTCAACACATCCATTCTCTGGGCGTTACACGTCATTATTTTCACAGAAGAATGGAACAAAATAACACTGGTGTGCAACTGTAGAACCACCTTTTCCTGTCAGATTCCTGACCAAATGTTTAAGCCTAGTAAAAATATACAAGCACCAGACCTGAAATGCGCGTTGCATGCTGTATTCCAGCTACTTTGAAAGAAAATGGGCAGAAAAAAATTCTTGTTTTGTTTCACAAGCACCTTTGCTTGATTTATGAAGAGGAGCAGTTTACACGCCGGCAAATGTAGAAAGACAGACAATTTAAAATTTTTTTATGTTTTTCTTTTTCAGCTCGTCTCTGATTCCACCTACTGCACTCTTAGCAGTGCATATATTGTATATACAACAGAACAAAACACCTAATACCTTTTAAAATTATTTTCAAGTGTAGTAAAAATTTAATTACATTGGTTTTATTTTTTGTTTATGTGTTTATACAAAAAAAATCTTATTTAAATAATGAAATGTAAACACAGAGTGGTTTAATGTAAAATTAATTGTTCTAGGGAACGTTACAAAGTAAGAATTATTCACAATGCTGGTGATATAAAGTGTTTAATATAATTTTCTCTATTAAAGTTCTTACATAAAATGGATATGAATATTTTGCCTGATGCCAGAGAGATTGTATTACAACTGGTTTGCCTAAAGCATACATTTTAAAAGTCCATTTATGCTTACCAAGGTACATGCAGGACATTGCAAGATAAGAAAGTCCTCATAAAATGCATATTTTGGTCAGATTAAGCACTAATGTACCATAATACTATTATATTTCATACAAATAGATAATTCTAGTGCTAACATCTATTTGAGGCTCATTTGAAGCCATTTTAAAATACATGCTACAAACACCTCTATGACTACCGTGCAACTTCTCAACAAACTCTATATTACTGTTTCACTTCAGGAAGAATTATTGACTTTAATGCTGATCGCATGAACCACTGAGTGTACTGATGAAAGAAGAACCCGTTTAAACTGGGGGTCTGACAACATATTTTCTTAACTAGATCTAGGCTGGTCAACTAGCTAACGTGCTAAAAGATATCACACATTCCAAAAATCTAAAACATTAATATCACACACTTGAATTAAAGTATTTACTATATACCTCACTGTAAAACAGCAATATAAAATACTCAAGAATGTCACTGGAACGGCTAGACCACTTATTTCATGTTTCAGTCGCTAAACAGTGCGCAGTTAGTTTGTTTTTATTCTATGGTGGAATTTTCTATTGTCAAATATACTACTGAAAGTGCTTCAATGGTAAACTAAAAAAAACTATTTCATGTGGTAACAAGCACTGGAATTAGTTTTACTCAGCTCAAAAACGTACTTTGATTTAAAGATTTTTCATTTAAAGTACATTTTAGGTTAAATGTCTAGTTTAGTTGTTTTTTACAGTGTATGTGGTTAAAAAAATAGTCGTTTTGTTTTTAACCACACATTTAACCTAACCTAAAATTTAACCTAAAAGTGGTCAGTCAGTTCCTGCCACAACAGCCAGAGGGAGCTAAAAACCCCTAAAGCGGTAAGGCGAGAATCTGACAAGGCCTGATTGACTTCACCTGGGAAGATAAGGAGACCGGAAGCTCCCGCAGGTCACCGTTGTGCTCTCACTCTCATTGCAGACCAGTAATCAGTAGCTCTATGGAGCATTCAGCGAATAAGTGAAAGAAAAAAAGAGGAGAAAGATCCCAAAGAAAAGAGGATTTCGAATCCCAACAAAAAAGTCCTAAATCAAAGAAAAAGATACAGAGGAAAAGAGAGTGCCAGGTTTGCTACACCTTTCTGTCTTTATTATTGTCTGTAGAACCATTCCCTTGTTCAAGGCATGCTATCTCAGTGTGGTCTTCTGTTTGCCGTTGCCGCGCTTTACGCCGCATTGTTCATAGACCCGCCGGCTCAGACTAAAGAGTGCTCCCCCAGTGGCCTGGTAGTTATAGCAGCTGCCTATTAACTCAGAGGTTGTGGGTTAGAATCTACGTTAGAACTGCATAGAACTGCACACCACACTTTTGGCTTTCCATCTCTGCACTCGGCTCCTACCTCACCCCGTCTCATAACATTGTTTTAGTTATATTTCGCACTGCAGGGCTGCAGGAGCCAGCTTTTAAATTCGTATGAGATGCACTGTGTAGGAGCAGGGAGCCATTTGAGATTCAGTCCCAGCATGAGATGAGAGGCACCACTGGACCTGTGCTACATAAGACTTGAATGTCTTATTGGTTTTATAAAGTCTCAGAAGACACATGTAGGTTCACTGGTCAGTTCTGATAGTAAATGAAATGGCTATTTTGTGCTGTAAAGATTTCTGAGGTGGAACATTTCTCTACTGTTAAATATCAGTTCGCTCTGAATAACAACAGAATTATACAGAAATCTTTAAAATCAGTGGAATTCCACCAATGTTTTTAAATATCTGCATAATTCAGTGGTTGACACCAGAAGTCAGAATGTCTACAACACAAAGCTACCAAGAATCACTAGTGAACCTACACGTATCTGCTGAGTTCTTATATGTAACGGTGATTCACCACGAATAGATTAAAATAAACTGATAACAATTAAAAAAGAGCTGAAGCAGGTTGCAAAGGTTGAGTGGGCGTTCATATACTTGACATCCAGACAACAGGCAGCGGTCCAAACACAGGCAGGCCGTGTCCGAGAACTGTCCACATTAGAATAACCAGGAGACAAAGCAAGGGACAAATCACATAACTTTTAATCATTTAATTTAATAACTGTGAATAATTTTGGGGCAGCACGCTGGTGTAGTGGTTAGCACTGTCGCATCACATCAAGACGATCCGGGTTGGATTCCCAGTCTGGGCCGTTTTGTGTGGAGTTTGCATGTTCTTCCACATGCTTGAGTGGGTTTCCTCCCACATGTCCAAAGACATGCATGATAGGTTGATTGGTCACTCTAAATTGTCCATGGTGTACCTCGCCTTCGCCTGATGATGCTGGGATTGGTTCCAGCATCCCAGCATGGGCAAAACTAACATTCATTTGGGTAAATCAAGGACATTCAAAATAACAGGCTAGAACCAGGGTTCACAGTTATGGTAGCAGGCAGCACACTGAATCAGGCTCAGCAACATCACAATATTTCATTGAGTGTAACTTTTTTTACCTGTTGTGTAAACTGAAACAAAGTTTAAAATAACCAGAAAATTCATAACCCATCTGGTCACCTGCACTTATAGGTGTAATTTATTTAAAAGCATGGGAGGTTTTAAAACATTAAAATATCGTCTCTGTCCTAAGAAAAACAAGAATCTCTAAAATAATAACTTCATGGGACAAAAGCCCATTTTACTTTTGATGTAAGTCAATGGAAATTTATTTTTTAAAAAGTTTTCAAATGGTCTAATCATGAAATGAGACAATGTAAAGAACAACTGTTGAGCTCAAAAAAAGTAGAGATACTTGGTTTACACTGGAGAGCGATGATATGTAGTGGAGAACACTAAACAGCCTACTAGCAGATATCCCAAAAAAAAGTTGTCCTTTCTCCTACTGGCCTTTGCTCCAAATTCCGTAAGTCAGAGGGAAGCACATTGTGAAAATCAGATAACAATGTAGTGGGATCTCTAACCGAAATCATATTTTGTAGTTGACTCACATTCTATTTTGATATTGCTGCAAGGGAAAGCCTATAAATAAGATAAGTAGTCATCCCTACGGAGGTGGTTGAGATGTCATTGCACTCACTGTGTCACTCCAGGCCCGTGGGTAAAAATGTAGCTGAAGGCAGCACTTCCACTTCCCATTTACACACCAGATTTACCAAGACAGCTCACACACTGGCTGTGGCACACTGGCATGACATTTCACTCGAAACCGCAATGGAAACTATGTTCCAGCTTCCGTGATAAGATGGGGAATCCAAGAATTCAGAGACTAGTTTCAAAATCAGTGCTAAAAGTACCCTGTAGAAAAGGGCACTCATGTCCAACAACCTTTGACAAACTACCCCCACGCTTAATATCACACTTTGGAGAAGTGCTGCACTCTAATGAGCACATAACTGGGAACCGTTCAACAAAATACATTGATTGAATTATCTGTGGTCTATACCGCACATCAGCAACAGTTTTCCAGTCCATGTTGCAGCCAGGCTGTCAGATCATATCAGTGCTTTTAGTGCCTGAACGCGTTAACTTGGGATTAAATCAATGTGTCATTGGACTGGATATGCAGCTGTTTCAGTCACCGACCTAATAGATACCCACTACTCTCATTCACTCATATCCCTATCTCCTTCACACATATGCTTGTTTTTATAAAATAACAGGACATAGGTTTATCCTCTCCATATGTGTAGTCCATACTATGTAGGATATGATACACATATAATTACTTGGAAAAAGTGGGGTTACAGTGGCTTGCATTAAAAAGGAAAGTATGTTTGTTTTCTTCTCCTGTAAATGTATCACTGTAGATTTTGGGGGTTCTGGCAATAAGCAGTATGTCAGGGTTTCCATTATAAAACCATGACAACTCAAAAAAAGGAACTGAATACTTCCTGATAAATAAGAACCTACTGCATATAGTTATTTTAAAAACAAACAAAAAAAACTTTTATAGCCTCTTAAGTGTATATAACTACCTACAACCTTAAGAAACAGATAGAAATGAAGATTTCACATAGGGTCTTTAGTGAAGCAAGCAGTGATATAATAAGTGGTCTAAGACAAAAATAGTTTTTAAAGAACCTTAAAAAAGATTCTATGAAGCACCTAAAAGCATTTCTGTGAGATATAGAATGCCTTTTATTACAATATCAAACCTTGACAGAAATTTGAAGTCTACATTTAGTCTACATCTACAAAATGACCATAGGATCAACCCCAGTAACCATGAAGAAACGTTTTTAACTTTACAGTTAAAATTGAAAATAAATTTGCCAAATAGAACCAAAATGCTGCACAGAAAAACATAATGTAATGTTTTTACACTAATTAAAAGCTGTTTGTGCAAAAAAAAAAAAACAATTTAGGTTAAGAGTTGTAAGTGATCTGATACTTTACACCTTAAACTTCTTCTTCTTTAATACGAGTAGTAATGGTCATATATGATGGAGAACCTTTCAATTATGGTTCTATACAGCACTAAAACAGGCTGTGCTGCTGCTACAAGTCACAGAACTGTCACATTTTCCATGGAGGCTTGGTACATAGTGGCTAAAACAACATTTCCTAGTTTTGTCTGCACTGGGAAATAATCAATGGCATTTGAACAAAATACACTGTGTCATAAGACCTGTCTCTTATTTTTATCGTCTCCTTAATTTACAACGTTTTTAGGGTGATCTCATCTCCCTTTCCACGTGACTGGACCAAAGGCAAAGGCAGTCTGAAGTCATCCGCCGTCACTCACGAAGAGAGTGACAGAGCTTGGAGGAGACACAAAGAAAATATGTGGAGGAAATAAAGAGCGAGTGCGTTTATGGGAAGTAAGTGCACGGTCAAGTCACAAATGGCAAATTACCTCATACGTGATTCACAGTTAAATTTATGGGGAACAAACACTGAAGGTGACCTTTATGCAGAGAAAGAAATGTGTACATTTTTGGTCCCTGTTTAGCTGCCCAGGATGTGGGCTGCTGCCATCCTAATCCAGCAGGGTCTATGAGGGTCTTAGCATTCCAAGACCTGCACCAAGTACAAAGCCTACACCAAAGACTCAAAAGAATTACCATCTGTCAAACTGTAAAATCACACTGAGGATTAAAACATATCTTTCTTCATCCTTGCTTCCTGAGTCTTTCTGGTGGAACCAATTTTGAAAAAATAATTTAACATCTTTTCCATCAGAGAGAAGAACCATTTTACCATGCAGCTATCAATTTAAATGTAACCATTGCTTTTGCTAAAGAACCCTTAAAGAACCATTTCCTTTTAAGATATGTTAAACAAGGTCAAGTCAGTGTGAAGAATGTTTTAGAGCTCCAAGAACCACATAGCATAACAGCCTGGTATAGAATCGTATGTAAATGGCCCTTAACCTTTTAAAGGGGACCTGTTATACTTATAATAATGTTTATTTTGTGGGACTGTTAAAAGAGATTTACATTCTTCAGTTTCCCCAAAACACATACTCATTAATTTTACCTTCTGTCTGAAACAGTCTTTTGGAGCTCTTGTATCTTTAAATTCCACCTCCCAATGAGTCTAGTGTGCTCTGAGTGTGCTCAACCACTTTGTTCTGGCCAATCACTAGAAAAGCATCCTGCTGTGGCTTTTCTTACAATGGCATTCGTTCTGTCCAATCATGGAAGTCAGATAGAACAAGTTGCTAGACCTGATCTACCTTTGACTCCAGGAGTAGAGGAGTGTAAAACAAGGTTTAATCTTTGATAAGGTGTGCAATTGGAAGGTTAGTTATTGTAGAACATGAAGAAACAGTCTTTGGCATAATCCCAGTCCTAGGTCCAGTTTTTTTTAAGCATGCAGGCCCTCGCAGATCCTGCTGGATAGGGACGGCAGGACTGGGACTCAACTGGTGGTGGTGGGAGGAGATGAGAGCGCAAAGGGGCAGCATGAGTTGAATCCTTTTAAAGACAGGTGGCAGCCTGTGATTGGTTGGAGTTAAGGATGAGAGAGTGACGTAGCATTAAAGTCTTCCTGGCAGAACTTTCACTTAAGCTTTCATTTCTCTGTGTATTGTGAGGGTTTGCCACGGCAGACGGGAGGTGGGCAATAAAGACTGTGTTATGAGATGATGTCACCTTGTTACAGGTAAAATGACTGGAATTACAATGGAAAAAGAAGACAGTTTCTCAGTCGGGCGTGTACTTTGGGTTTCATAACTTTGCTGACTGTTTACATGCACAAAATCTATATAACACTCTAAAGGAAAAGAGAAATAACAGAAAACACAGGGTGCCCTATATAAGGTTGCATTTAAAAAGGTGACAATTATAAACGTCTTTCAAGTGAATCAATGCAACACTTTTCATTTTTGATTAATTCAACAATTTTGTGCTTTAATTGTTGCCCAAAGGACCTGACTATGAATCCTTACTTCAAATTGTCATCCCTGAACCCAGATTTTGCCAAGCAGTTTTCAGTCTGAAGAGAAACATGACTAACTCTTCATTTTTCTGGGGGGATGTTGTCACGCCTCTGGAGAAACGGCTCGCACACAGCGCTACCAAATGCCATCCTTCTTGCGTCACTCGCAGAATTACACAGCAGCTCCCTCTCTTTGATAGAAATGTGTACACTACAGAAACCAGACATTAGCCATGATCCCATATTACTTCCTCCCCTAATAACTTCCTGCATCAACAGCCCTGGGCCCAATTGGGACTTAATCCAAAACAGAAGACAAACGGCCTCAGTGATGAGTTAGAGTCATGCAGGAGGAGGCTAAAAGCCTGGACTTGCTAATCTTGGACCATACGTCATCACCATGGCCAATGCGCCGGATTCTAAACGTCTTACTCCGTTCTGGAACATTCACATAAAAGCATTATGGAACCGTGAGTTAATGGCCTTATCATTCATGTATTTAAGACTTGTCAAACCAGCCTCTCAGCTTAAGTAGTTCTGTGGAGTTTCAGATAAAGATGTGTGAGAAGAAAGCACAGGTCAAGTCTTAAAGCGTTAGCAGGCATGGAAGCTAGCTCACTGGAAGACCTCAATAGTGCCGCCTAAGATATCTCTTCTTAAACTCTGCCATTAATCAGAATATTATATTGGTTATTGGAGGTTTTATCCAAAATCTCTTCAATGTATTTATACATAATAGACCAGCGGTTCCCACCACTGCTCCCAACACAACTGATCCAACTAATTTGATATTTAATAAACCATTCCTGACTTAGTGTTTTGGCAGGAAAACACAATGTATAGGGTTGGGGGTTCTTTAGGACTAAGACTGTAAACCACTGCTATAGACAATATAGCTTATTCCCCTGGAAATTGCCTAGAGGCTGGAGGGTCATGTGGGAGATTTCATTATAAGAAGCTAACCAATGAGTTGTTTTTCATTAATGCAATACTTTATGTGTAACATAATTGGTGAATTTAAGTGATTCTGACAAAACACCATGATGACCTACAGGCTTGACACTCATTAAAAATAAATGTGTCAAATGAAACCAAAAATGGTTTGTTGAAACATTTTTACCCCCAATGAGCCTTTTGATGTTTTAGAGTAAGATGTTTGGGTCATAGGCATAGATGCTAGTGGAAGAACAAAACACTTTTGTTTTTTTCTTAATCAAACATGACTAAAGAATAAAATAAAAATCCATAATGGTCCATACTAGGCCATTACCAACATGGTTCATTCACAAGGGACTGGCAGATCATGTCATGGGCTTTCATGAAAAAGTCCTTCCTTTATTTCAGGCATTCATGAAAACCTTGCAAGCACGGTAAGCATTTAGCTAATATATATTTTTAATTGAAACCTAATTATAGGTTAATTAAATAATTTTCAAATAAAGCAAGAGACCCTCTAATTAACCTTTTGGACTCTCTAAATTTCTTAAAATTACAATTCTGGGGGGTCTCTGAAAATAAACGTATGATGTTACGCTGTCTGGTGGACTAAAATAGACATTCAATTATAAATTCTTTTACATTCTTAACTAACTAGAGTTGCAGCACTGGCCTGCCTTAGGGTGACGCTATAGCAAACTGGTTCACCCAGTTGGTCTTTCATAGCTTATGACTGGGATACTGTATGTAGCTTACTTGTGAATCTGAAAACTTGTTTCCCTAAAGAGTGTCTCGAACTGAAGAAATGTGAAGATGTGTAAGATATCAGTAATGTATAGAAGATCACATACAACCTACATACAAAAGAGCCGATTCCAGGGGGTGTTTCACACACTGGTGTAAGCACAGGTCAGGTCTAGGAAGGTTCCCAGGTATGGAAGCCAGTTCAGTGGAAGAGTTCAGTGGTGGAAACTTTCTTTTCTCTGCTATTATGTTGTCCTTCTGAGGTGGAAACTTGTTTTATTGTTTGTTTCTTCTGCCCACAAAAGTCTTTAGAGCTTAGGCCAAGTATCTGTCTGTGACTTTACTCTTACACTAAACAGAAGTATGTCTCAGAGACAACATTAGACAGAATTATGGTGCATTATTACTGCCCATATTTTCCTTCACACTGTCTTGTTAATGGTCCTAAATGGTTTTCCTTTGCGTTTTTTGTAACTTTTGTAGACATGATTGACTCTGGCAGAACTCACTAATTTATGGATGTCAGCATAAAACTTTAGGAGAATGATTATCCAACTTCAAAGTCTACCTTCAAATGTACTTCACAATGACTTCTTAACTAGGTCATATGGGTCTTTCACACACTATACATTTTTTAGCACCTTCATTGTGCTACAAGTATTGTGGTGCTAGCCTTAAGCAGAGCTTTTCCGAACCCCTGATGCTGTGGAAGTCTTGCCTGCGGTCCGTATGTATATTTCAGAGACGGAATGAAGGATGTGGTTGGTTATGGCGTCCAGTGATTTTGGTCCAGAACTTTGCCCGTAGCTGTGTCATTTTCACATTAACAAGAGTGGAACCATGTTTTCTGCTTCATATTTTGCAATTTTCATCCCAAAATGATGGGTTTATCCTGAAATACTGATTCAAAAAGGGCAAATATCTAACCTTCTATTACATCTCTGATGATAGAGAGTTTTCACTGTGGTAAGCATTTTTTCCCCCAAGCATTTGCCGACCTGCGTTTTCCTATTACCACAACAAATAACTTAGAATCTCCAGGTCTTATTTCACAATACATTGTGCAGTGGTAAGCCAAGTAACAGACCTATTTTATAATAATAATCATTAAACATAATGGAGGCTGGGCCTGACTCACTTGCCATTTTTAATGATCATTTATAAGGAGCCTTCAGTTCCTAAATGCATTACGCATTTGCCTATACTGAATGCGGTTCACCGCTGTATAGCTCACTGTGGTTGGTGCAGTCATGTATAATGGCTTCATGGAATGCAGGAGAGGGGCCTGGTGTACTGTACGGATCTCGGTGTCTCGGCTGAGTAACCCAATACAGAGATCAGGATTACTAAACAGAATGGATGCCTGACTTCTGCCTGATCCTGCGTCTTAACAGTCTCTCTGAAATGCAACATTAACTGTAAAGCAGTTTGCATTCAGTCAATGAATCATACAACTCAGCGGGATGGTATGCACCAGTGGCAGTCAATAATCAGGATCTGAAGGGAATATAATACCCTTGTAAAAATAGGTTCAGTGTTGTGGTGGAAGTTATACCCAACAGATTAATGAAGTGATCAAGAGAGTCAGTAAACTCTCTTGCCTTTCATGCTTCATGTAACGTGATTGAAGTTGCATGCTGAGAATCTGACCAATGATCCACCCACAAATGCATTCTTTTATGGTTACCATTACAACATTGAACACGTTTTACAGAATGCTGGCAAAAATCACATTCAGTCTAATAGAAATTGCAGCATTACACTCCATTCGGATTCAAATTAAATCACACTAATTTTGCATGTGGCAGGTCAAATTACGTTTAGATGTAGTTTTCTGTGTAACTGTGCTAATATTAGCAAATATAGGCAAAGTAGTCAAGTTTCTGATGTCATCATTTACAGCCTGGCTATCGAGCTGGCCACCAACATAGACAGATGTTGATATCTTGTTGGCTGTTGGTTGTAACGTTGGGTGACCAAACAGGACAACGTATAATGCGAAGGTCACGTTGACGTACAATACTGATGATAGCTGAGTTTGTGGGTTTTAAGCTGTGATTTTAAGAACCAAAATCTATCATGTCTCAAATGTCACATGGCAATGTTATATTGCCATTCCCTATTGTGGCGTTGGCGTAAAGGACACAGCAAATAATGTTTTAGACAAAAGCTCTTTAACTGAACACAGCAGCCCAGATACCACCACTTAGTTTCAGTGAACAGCCAGGATAATTGGCAGGCTATCAATATCCATACAACAAAGGTGTCAGAAGTATTCACATTTATTACTCAGGTAGAAGTATAGATACTAGGGTTAAAAAACTTCTGTAGAAGTTGAAGTATCAACTCAAGCTTTTTACTCCAGTAAAGGTTTCAAAACTACTTAAAGTATAAATAATGTAAGAAATGTAAGGGAGAAAATGCCATTAAGTACAAAAGCTTAGGCCGCATCACAGGGGTCTAGTGGCCTAGCCCCCTCCCCCCAAAAAATATTCCTATTATGATGACTAGTTGCCTATAAGTATTGTAATGGTGCAAAAAGTCAAACTTCAAAGGCATGTTATCAATAACCTTTACTGGAATGTGAATGTGCATGAATGAAAACAAGCCGAAAATGAAACAGGAGTAACGAGGCTATTTTTAAAATGTAAAGAGTAGAAAGTACAGATAATGGAGTGTAAAGGTAAGGAGTAGAAGTAAAAAGTCATCTGAAAAATAATTACTCCAGTAAAGTATGAATAACCAAATTTTCTACTTAAATAACGAAAATGAAGTATTTGTACTTTGTTACTTGACACCTCTGCCATACAACTTTATTTGACAGTAGGCACTAACTCTGCAGCACTGCCCCACTAACAGCCCCATAGCCCAAAATAGAATAGCACACATTTGCACATCTTTAAGCTTATATTGTTTGTGTCTATCTTACAGCTGCACTATCCATGTTGCTCGATGCTCACCACTCTACATAGTCACACCTCCCACACGTTCATGGCTGAATAAGCTGGTAATAGGATGCAACAGTATTGACATGTAGGTGTGCGGTATGTTAACCAAAACCCAATGTCTGGTAAACATAATCTTAATGTTGACGTCAGTGTGACTTTCTAATATCATTAGTTGATGATATTTTGTTGCTTTAAAATGATGTTCAGACTGATATCCATATACAGTGGTGTTTTCTGCTTCATGCAGGTGTAATATATTCTATCAAGTTGGTCTCAGTGCATTTATTGTAATGGGAATGAGCTCTTCACTAGGATGTTAACATTACTTGCACATAGCAGGTCTAACTTCAAACAAATTAGAGTCCAATGTCAGTTGTCCACATGAAAACACCAAAAACTGGGTCTTAAGAATGTCCATCCTAGAGAGCGTTCTCAAAAACCTCTGTTTCCAGTCACCTTGTGCTCATGTGGACAGGCAGCCAAACTACAGATAATTTTTTTTAAAATAAATGCTTTCATTAGATTTAATTACTACTACTGTTAACTTTTTGAAATTTGGCATGTTAATCAGTGTGATGGTGTGTCTGACTAAGTGGTTCCTCTGTGGCTTATTCACTATTAGGGCAGTCATTGTTCAGGTGGTAGAGTGGGTTGTCTATTACTTGCAGGGTTGCCATTTCAATCCCCAATTCCTTCTTTCTCTGATTTATTTACTATCGGGGCAGACATGGTTCAGGTGGTAAAGTGGGTTTTACACTTCCTGCAGGGCTGTCAGTCCAGTCCCTGATTCTTACTGTCCATGGTTGGAGCGCTCTTGAACACAGCACCCAAATCCTCACTGGGCACAGCAGCTACAGCTACCCACAATTCCTGTCTGACTTTTGGGCATGCTGTCTAGCCTTGTTTTTGATAGATATCTGTTATTGATTTCCAGTTAACTTCAACGTCTGTCCAATGTTGGGTTTCGATGTCAACCAAATTCAACATTTGTCTAGCATTGAAGCTTGATGCAGTGCTGGTTTCTGATTTCTATCATTTTTAACTAAAGCTCAATGTCTGTCCAGCATTACAGTTTAATGTCTTTCTGATGTCCAGTGCTGGCTGAGTAGATTTGGAGTAGCTAAAACAATAGCTTAAAGCTGTAGAAGTTCCTGGAAGCCCAATAGTATTCATAAGCTCTGAACAATGAGAAATGTGACTGAAACTTTGGAAATATATATATATATATTTACAGGAAAATCACCCATTTACCCATCCAGATTTCCCTCACAACAAACACTCCTAAACAGCATGGTGGAGAGATACGGCTAGACTGAGGAGAAGACATGAGCATTATTAAAATGAGATGCTGACACTTTTCAGCTCTTACAGAGAGAGAAGTCCAGACGAGACTCTAAACTATATTTTTTAGTTATAGTTATAGTTTATGGGAAAGTCAGAAAAAATTAAGAAATTAAATTAAATGTGAAACAATGCCAAATGCCATGAATCAAATTCTGCATACATTTTTGGTTTATTGCATTAATTCACGATATGAGTTGATGGAAACATACCTAATGTGGCAGTTTGATTCCAGTCATTTATGTGTTTGGACTAAAACTTATGCACTACTAGTTTCTCATTACGTCACATCAGCTGTTATTGCCAGTGTTAATCTGTAAAGCTTGTCCAACACATTTGAGCTCATTTGTGGGCAAAGTATGAATAGGATAAACCACAATACGACAACAGTGATATGAAAACCAACCACAGGCCAACAATAACCAGTAAATTAGCTTTTACAACAGATCTTTTCACACTGTTGGTAACTCATACCAAATTGGCTAGGAATGCTAATAGTAACTGTATTGTTTTAGTGAACCTATAGATGTCACCACCAGACTATCAGCCTTCTGTCTGATATTCAATATACAGGGGATGCTTTCTACTTACCAAGAGAGGAATAAGTAAGATCAAGTAAGAGACCAGCACTGAAATTTTTAAAAGGGGCTTGGGGAAAAAAGAGTGAAAATAGAGAAAAGAGTTGTGTCTTGATACGTGCTAAAACACTGATGCACTCTGACAGATCCTGTCTCTTGTCTGTGTGTGTGTGTGTGTGTGTGTGTGTGTGTATGTGTCCGCTCTAGGGAGCTGATTATCTCCCACCATGTTAGGCAACCATCTTCCTTGTATTGCGACTCCACTATCCTCGTGTCTGAGCTAAATAACTGGCCTCACCTCAGTGTATCCAAATCTAGAATGTAATCTCAGTGCAGTCACTATTGCACAGGCGTATATACTGAGGCATACAAATGCACACAAAACCAGACACTGATACTGTCGTATATGTGTAGCACTAAATGGTTCCTGAGTTTGAAAAATTAACCTTAAAGCAGCCTTATGTGAGAGGTGGTACTCTTACTCTAGGGATCCCGCATCAGTTGCAGAGTGTATTTCACCTTTACAGCACTGTTGTAAATCGCTCTTTGAGCCCCCCTCATGGACAGCTGTACGTGTGCATTTGTAAATGAGCTGAGGGATTCTGACTCCGACTTCCTGCAGGCTATGGGTAAATAAGCAAAACTGTGAGTGCAATCTGTTGCCAGGGGTGGGAATTTGTCGTAAAACAATATCACATGATTATAGTTTCATTTCAGCAATCTACAAGCAATAGTATGATTTATGGATTCTGGTGTCATTCATGACAATATGATTACAAGATAAACCAGGTTGAGCCTTGATGAAGGAAAAAGGTGTGAGGACTGGCTTACTAGTACAGCTGTACACATGCATGCTGAAGAATACAGAATCTGACTCCTCTTCACATACAGGTTATGGGTACTTACATAAAATGAGTGGATTTAATTAAGGAAGGCTGTGACCTTTAAAAGAAAAAAAATGTACTTTAATTTGTACTTTATGTACCTTGTATTTGTGGAGACTTACCAAATGAACTTTGATGACCATCTAATACAACCTGCTCTCTGCAGAGAGTTGGTCACCCCCACTCCTTTGTTTGTATTGAAATGACCCTTTGTCTCCTCCCTTTAAGGTGATACCAGTCACCCCACCCATCTACTCTTTATCTCCATTTGGTCCCATCTTTATTCCCCTATAGCCCCTCCTTAAACTCCTTGTCTTCCCTACATTTACCCCTCTCCCCATTTGACCTTTTTCTGACTTCTACTTGAACCATGTTAGACTGGAGTTAGTCAGTTAGACTCAGAGAGTCAGAGATGGACTAGACTGGACTTTAAGAGACTGAACTGGCAACAGACCAATGACCTAAGCTGTGCCCATGTATACTTCTACATGTAAGTGATTAAGACTGCTTTGTGACAGCTAACATCTGAGCTGTACCATATGTTCCTGTAAGTGTTAATAAACTTAAAGTCAACACTGAGGGTCTTCTGATTCCTGAAGGCTGAATTTTGATCCCCTTTCAGGGCTTATTGGGTCTGAGATGGACAAAGACTGACCAAAACATTTGCCGTAAGATAAACATATTTCTTTGCATGCTAGCCTGAAACGGTATCTTGAAATACTACCAAACTTAGTGAGACAGGAATGACATGGATAAGCCATCAGCCTACGTTGCATTCTTTTGAAAATAACATTGGCGGGCATATACACACTGCTGTCGGATGTTTGCTGTTTACCCATTGGCTGTAAGACTGTCTTGCATCCTTTTATGTCTTTTAGCTCTTGTCTCTCTCTCAGTCACTCTCCCTTTTTCTCTTTCTTGCTACCTCCGACAATGTCTTCTTCCATCTCTTCACAGCATCTGCCATGATGTCTATGCTGGGACTACTGAGCTAGCTTCTTCTTATAGCTGGCTGAAATTGTAGGTGTGTGATGGGGGTCCTTAAAAGTGTTATGCAGCCCTCATGAGAGGCTTTGCTTCTCTGAAATGAAAGCTTTAGTGAAAGTTCTGCCAGGTAGACTCCAGTGTTACGTCATGCTTTCATTCATTACTCCAACCAATCGCAGTCTGCCACCTGTCTTTAAAAGGATTCAACCTACGCTCCCTCTTTGCTCCTCCCCACCACCACCAGTTGGGTCCCGGTCCTGCTGTCCAGGGAGGCAGCCTTGCCCCTGCTGTCCATATACAGCAGCATCTGCGAGGGTCTGTGTTGCTTAAAGACTTGGGCTTAGGACTGGGCCTATGCCAAAGACTTCATGACTTGCAATAACTAACCTTTCAATTGTACACTTATTGAAGTTTAAACATCATTACATTCCTCTACTCGTGGAGTCTTTCTTGCAGACGTTACATTCTGCTATAGCAGCCATTCCAGGCCTGGAGATGCAATTCTAATCATAAGTCGTCAAAATCAAAATATTTTGAAGTTGTTATTTTAGGGTAAAACTTTTACATATTGATGCTGTAAGTCTATACACCTTATTTTAGACATTGTAGAAACATAAGTTGGCACATATAAATGATAAAAGAGAGTCTTTAATATAAGCAGACACACTTTTAATAGAAAGAGTGCAGCAGTAGCTGAACTGATAAACTTTATATGGGTTATGTGGGTGGGATGGAGTAGTCCAATTGATCTTAGAATGCAAGAGGACACAAAGGCTCCAGCTTTCTAAAGTACTTCTCAATGTGCCATGATATGACTTAAATGGATTGGTTGCCTGTTTTTTCTATTTGTTCTAAGCAGGTAGGTTTGTTTTCCAGTCACTGCTTAAAAATGTCTGCACAGCGTGAGAGTTGGTAGAGTATATAATTAATCTACCTATGCATTTACATTTATTAGCCTATTCTGCCTACTTTAGTCTTGGCCCCACTCATTTCCACTGTAGTTATAGAGAGAGCTTTAGCAGAGAGGGTGAAAAAGGACATAAGACCACACTAATGTTACGGGTGGACCTCAGGGTAAGAAATAAAATACCAGAAAACTCCAGGAAATGGGCCTTTTGGAGAACCGCAACCAAAATCAAAACCAGCTACAAACCAAATATCATCAACAGATCATCAGTCACTGACTCTCATATGAGGAGCTTTTCTGAGACGTTTAAATATCACGACTTTAGTTTCATTTCAGCAATCTACCAAAAAGCACAGGCAGTAGTATGATTTATGGATCCTGGTGTCATTCATGACAATATGATTACATACCAGATAAACCAGGCCGAGCCTTGACGATGAAAAAGGTTTGAGGACTGGCTTACTAGTACAGTAATTAAATTCACTGCATGGTGGGACTTGTGAAAAATGCTCTTGATAATCCTCTCTCTTTCCTTTCCTTCCAAGCCTCAAAACTGACAATCCCACTAAGCTGCAAGTTATGAGAGCGGCGCCATAGACTCGGAGCGTATCCGATCTTCATGAGAAGACCTTATTGTGATGTTTGCAGTTCCAGTTTTAGTGCAATGCAGTGACATGTTAGGGCATAGTACTTGTGCAATAACTACGATTACAGTCAGATCCTGTGAATATAATAGCCTGAAATCCTCACTGCATCCCCCGCGTACATCCACAAGATAAAATATCGTTCATTCAATAAAATCACAACTCAGTTAGAAGTAGATTTTACTTATTATATATATTTATATATAGACTCTTAAAGAAAACGACTTCTTTGTTTAAGTGAGTTTTTACTGTGAGGACAAAACCTTAAATCTCCAAAATAGTAAAGAAAAACAGTGGGTATGTTTTACACTTAGTAATCAAATTATAATGGGATTTCTGTGATTTTCTAATTATTTAAGTAGTCATGTGCATGTACTGAAAATAAACAAGCAGTGTTTAGCACAGCAATTGCTATGGGCTCCAAAACACTTTTGGAGTGGTACTGAAATCAGTTACATGCTTGACGAAAAGAAGGATGTAAATATTAGTCTAGATGATGTATGTTTATATTTTTGGCTAAAGTGACTTGTCTAAAGAGCAAAAGATGAAGCATGAAGTTTGAGTTTTACATTATGTCACATCTTATTCTGTGAGCTGATTGGCTGGTTGCTGTGCAGATCTGATTGCTGTCTAACTTGTTATAGATCCGAAGTTTTCCCAAGTGCATGTAACCCCATTAAACAATTTACTGACAAAATCTGATTTTCTGCAGTTATTGGGTTACTACTTTCAAGTGATAAGTGTCAATGGTAGGTCATTTAAAGAGAGGTGACTTAATAATTCTGGACCATTACTATTTCTATTGGTATTTCTATTGGAGGTTGGTGTAGTGTAATGGTTTACACTGCTGCCTTCCATGCTATAGACTGGGGTTCAATACCCCATCTGGGCAACAACCCCATATATGCTATACCAATAAGAATTGTCAGGCCAGACTCTTAAAACACTACCTCGACCTAACTACGTAAATAGAATGTTGTTCTTACATCTGCCAAATGTTCATTCTAAAATTAATATACACTTATAGCTGATGTTTTCAAATTATTTGAATGAAAACAATTAAATGGTTTTGTTCTGACAATGACAACATTCAAATGTGAAGTATAAAAGTAAGCTTGCAGATATATTTCTGAACAATGAGGGCCTCAAGCAACTCCCTACTTGTAGGGCCCAGACCCCAGTCATAATTATTTGTACGCAAGAATAGAACGATTGATTTATGCTAAATTCTTTTAAGAAATGATGAAATGTTGGAAAAGAAACAATGAACCAAAAGAAACAATGTAATAAATAAAAGACAACAAAACACAATACTGTGCTAAAGTCAGAGACCACCTTTCATGTGTTTAATTTCCAGTCAGAACAGCCATTAAATAAATAGAGAGTCAATTCTGAAATTAAATACTTAGGTGCTACTGGTTCAGGGGCCTCAAGCTACTCCCCTGAGTACATGTAACTGTACTCACCTCAGTAACTGCTGCAGATATCTTTAGGTTAGCAGGTTCATTGTAGCTGGGCTTGCAGTAGAGCCTCATATCTTAACATATGTCTGTTTCCTACAAAATCCTTCACGATTCCTCATTTTTATTACTGTGTTGGTTTTGTTTATTTTATTAAAATTATCGTCCTACATAATTGATGAACCATCCTTCTGAAGACACGTCGCTGCTCGTTAGCTCTGTTCCTCCTTTGATGGCTTGCCAAAAAAGCAAGTTTGCCTTCGTATTTCATACAGCCTCTCGCTACCTTGTCAGGTTGCTGCCTCAGCACTTTCTCTCGCCTCATTTCTGTATGAATCATGAGGCGAGCTTAAAGATGAAACGGGCCCCTTGTCATGAAGTGGATGAGAGATGTGTGGGGGGTCTCCGTCTGCTTTAGCTCACAGACTGGACCTTAAACTAAGCAAAGCAAAACAGAACTTTCTCTAGGAGAATGTTTAATGTGTGGTATTCAGGACTAGGCTGACATACGGATGGGTACAACTACACAATGTATTGTTCTTTAAATGTTATTGCAATATTGGCTCCGCAACAGAACCTATTTAAAACACTTTTCAGCTGTGTCCACAACCAAACACACTAATGCTCGTTTAAGAGACTAATCGAGAAGAATGTGGTCAAAGAGGCACTGATTGAGTGTAAGTGGGGCATTTATAGACAGAGAAATGCTGCCACCTTCTGCCTACTATCATTAGAAACAGGCTGAGGATTGAATTGATCTGCTCTGGCCTCTTAAAGTCACACGATACCTTACATCTTGCACTAAGGCCAGATTGTAGTTAGCCTCAAATGCTTTACTGACACATGTCTGGTATTTCATGATAAACAGCTTGTAAATACTTGCATTTTGTTAGAGTGAGATGTACACTACTGTGCAAAAATCAGCTTATTGTTTAAATCTCGTTATCTTAGTTTATCAATAAGTGTATTTGCACCAGTAAGAACACCAGATACCATTAGAAAATATATAAATAAGCATAAATAAAATACAAAGTAGCATGAATATCTTATTTTGAAAGAAGTAGATAATATCCACCAGTTTGAAGAACACATTGTGTTCCAGATTTTCCCTTGAACGCCTCAGTCATTAAATTTATTGAATTTATTAAATTCCTTTAGCTTATTAAATTGATTTAGCTTAATAAAGTACTGAGTAGTTAAGACAGTTGTTAGATGAGAACTGTAAATAATACTGGGTTCCACAAGAAAAAGTCTGGAAAGGGTTAAATAAACACACTGAAATATGTAAAAGCACTACTTACTGTATTAATACTGTTTGAATATTTAATAAAAAAAAGTGTTTTGCTGTGCAAATAAAAAAATTCCTGTCTGGAAAAAATACTTTGCAACATAATAATGCCCACAGTGGACATCACAGAGAGCTTCCACTGAAGCCCTCAAGAAGTGGAACCTGACATCGAGCCTACTTACTATGGCCTGAAACTGGACCTTCCCCTGCCGAAACTGTCGTGCCTTGCCAGGCTGTTGGGTCACATCCTTAGCTTATATAACATCCAGAGCAAACAATGATGCTGTTAGATGCAGTTAGTCTCTATACTACAGATAAACTACAGTCTGTTATTGTAAAACTACAAATTGCACCCACATGGTAAGTTGACCTGATAAATACACACAACCAAAAACAATACTACTACTAATAATAATATTATACAATTATTATACAATGCTAAAAACAATACTAAAAAAACAAAACACTAATACTGGAAGGGCCTTGTGTTTCTTTTAAAACAGCTTCAGCTTTTTGTGGCATGAATTACAAAAGATGTTTTGGATGTTTTTAAAATTTTCTCGAAGATTCTGGACAATTTGCTTCATGCAATTCCTGCAGATTGCCCAGGTGCACTTACATGCTGTGAATCTCCTGTTCACATCCCAAAGGTGTGCTATTGGATTCAGACCTTGCACCTAAACTTATAGTCATATTTGAGACAACCTTTGCTTTATGATATTATTAGAAGTCGTTAGGAGATGGTAAATTGTGGGCATGTAGGGATTCACATGATCAGCGACAATATTCAGATAAAAAAGCTGTAGCATTCAAGCCAGGACAAGAAAACATTATCCACACCATTACACACCTCCATCAAGACAGGGCAGGTTGGTCCATGGATTCGAACCAACTTTTGAACCTTCCATTCATGTGCCTTAGTGGAAATGGAGATTCATCAGGACAGGCTATATTTTCCAGTCTTCAGCTTTAGAACCTGCCATGCCACAGTCAAAATTCCTGAGATGGTTGATGTGAACATTGTGTGAAGATGCTGATTCCCATATAGGCATATCATTGCTGTCCAAATAAAAACATGTCTCTCCATTTTTGACCATTTTAATGTTTCTGTATTATCTAAATGCATGGGAACTGTATTATATACTTTATATTCTGTGAAAAGTTAATTATGAATGAACCAATAATAATGCTCCAAAATCACTTGGAATAAAACCTCTCCACATTAACTTACATTGAATATGGAGACCTCTCCTGTAGTTGCTATTTTGGAAATACATGTTTTTTCTTTGGACAGAAAAGATATATTATTTCATGTTTGTAAAATTTCAGTTGTTCCAGGTTTCTAGCGTCTGGTTTCCTCCCATTGTATCCAGGTTTCTAGACAATGATTAAAGAAGATATCAAAAAAAAAAAAAAAATCCATGTACCACAACATACTTTTTTAGATGCCATCTTTATTTTGTCACGCACTTGTTATATGAACCTGAATGTTTCCACACATGTCTTATGTGTCTGTGTCTTCTTTTATTTACTTACTTAAGATAAATATTAAATACATTTAAAAGTAAATTGAAATCAACCATTGGGAGTATATTTAAAGTAACACTGAGTTTTATTTTAAATGAACACTTCTACCTGTAGAGTAAAAATGAGTTACGACTGATAAGCATTACACAGAGTTAATATATGGGTCCAGTATGTGTTGAATTTTCTGTCAAATTTGAAATCTAATTATTGAGTTACTTTTACACTGCAGCAAGTGGGAACATATGTTATCTAAAGCAGTGTTAAATAAACTTTCTTTATTTAACATTTTCAGTTTTACTGCATAAATTTTATTTATTATTATTCTCAACACAGGAAATGCACATTTAAACTGTATTCCTTTGATTCTTCTTCCTCTCCTTCTTCCATTAATAATATTACTTTACCATTTTTATACTTATTGCATCACTGCTTTTCACTCTTCTTTAACCCATTTTAGTGAGCAAGCACGGATAACTGCAGTCGGAGGTTAAAGGGGGTCCCTGGATGACAGAATTCAAGCTGAGAATGTTATTCAATGTTCAGAATGGTTTATGTTGTTCGGTTGTAGTATTTTTCATTTAAAGGTAACAGATCTTGTGCAATGTTTACACTCTGTTGCTTCAGGAGCTGAACAGCAGACTTAACTCATAAATTGTAGATGCTCTGTTTTGCCTTTAGGTGGCAGTACATCATTTTAGATCTATAAAAATAATGATGTCACAGGAAGGTGCTCCTACATGATTAATATCTGAACATGTAGAAGGTGTTTGATGTGGTGACCACAGAGGGGTTTTGTTCAGGAAAATGTTTAACAGTTAACCATATAGGTCGATAATTTTTTTAGGCTAAACAACAAAAAATTGCTTAATTGACCCACACAAAACTTCTTACAGACATACATAGTGTTCTAAAAACAGATCAATTGATCTTAGATTTGAATTGAATTCCACAAAATGTCTCCATAATTAAATAATTACACTGTAAACATTTAAAGTGTTTTGTTGAACTGAATTGATCACACTGGTGGTAATAGGAACCAGATGTCCAAATGGTTAATATTTCTAAAAGTTCCTTCAGAGAAAGTTATTGCATTAAATAATTATGATGAGGATGTAGGAGACTTTGTTTACAGTAGCTTTGAAGAAATATTTTGACTTATATACATATTTTATAATTTAATTTAAGGCCTTAATTTAGAAAATAAAATGCATGCATTTGCATTACACCTCTTGGTTCCTGTCATGGCTGGATTACTGACCGGGCCAGTGGCCAATCAACATTTACGATACAATATATATTTTTTTTCAAGGGCCCTCCATTTTAAGGATCCTCTGTGTTTTGACCCCATGACATCTTGGGCCCTAGCCATACTTTTGGGCCCTAGCCATTCTTTTGGGGGCCCTAACCATGCTTTTGGGGGCCCTAGCCATGCTTTTGGGCCCCCTATGAAAATGGACGAGGCGTTGTGGCACTGCTCTGACTTCGACTTTTGGCTATTAGGGGTCCTAGGAAAGAGGAGGGCATCATTTTAGAGGGCCCTGGTTATGAAAGCCCCTATCAGAGGGGCCTAGAGAAGAGCAGGGCATACCATAAGAAGGCCCTTGATCACGAAGGGTGCTGGTTGTGGGGGGATTATCCTTGGGCAACTCTTTGTCCAGGGGCCCAGACTATCCTTAATCTGTCCTTGGTTCCTGTCACCACCACTGTAAAGAAATCAATGCACCATTTCAATTCAGTTCACTCTGAAAGATCTAGCTTACATCTAAACAACTGAAGTTTGTGGAAAATGTGAACGACGTTTGGAATTCTCCTTTAAGTGCAGCCAAGTAGGCAACATTGTCAACAGGCAATCACACACAATGTATCATTCAATCAGTTCCAGAAATGGTTGAATATCTGAACATATGCTGTTGATTGTGCAGCAGACTAGCTTGTTGGGTCTTTCCATGCTAAACGAGATTTCTGTAACATCACAGATGACAGTGTCCATTCACTGGTGTGTTCCAGACGTATGGAAAAACAGGACAGCTGCTCCATCTTAAAGGAAAAGTTTGAATTTGCTCTGTTGTCTTCACAGCTGTAGCCACACAACTGTGAGAGAAACCATCAATAAGCACAGTGCCTGTAATGAGGGCCATATGTGCCATGAGGGGGCGCTGTTGCACAGGTCCGAGTCACAGCAGTGTATCCTCACTCCAGGGAGCTCCTCTGTGAGGCAGTGGCGCGATGTGGCACATCCACTAGTCAGCACTATACCCAAGGCAACTGATGCAACACAAACACAAAGACATGTTATGAGTCAAACCAGTCATATGAGCATTCTGCTTATCTTCTGTTTTATTCAAATTTTGAATATTTTTGATGTTTGTGTGGATTTATGCACCAAATATTAATATTTCCACTACATTTATATTTATGTGTATTTCTTGTAATGTTATATAGTGTTTTAATCACACTGACTTTGCAGAGTACTGTAGGTAAACATGTTTTATGACATCACAAAATTTGAATATAACATATCGACGCCATCCAATGAAAAACATGTATCTCTATTTTTATCAATTTATAATTTTCTGCATCAGTTAAATGCATCACCTGTCATTTTAATGATGAATGGACCAATAGAAATGCTCCAAAATAGCTTGGAAAAAAATTCTGGTTTCATTGACTTCCATTGAAAGTGAACACAATTTTTGGCCTTTCCTGTAAAGTTGCCATTTTGGAGTTACCTGTTTTTCATTGGACAGCGATGATATATAAAAAGGCTGTTTTTTGATGCTTAGTCTTCATAAATAGACTTTCTTTGGACAGATTTTGCACACTATACCAAAAAATCAGATAACTTTGTATGCACGCATTAAGGGGCTATGCTTATTGTGAATTACCATGTATTGTGAACCAATGTGTGAAAAAAGGCACATTTCCTGCATATTCAAGCATACAGTAAAGCCTGATCTGAGTTAAACTATGCAGTGTACAGTGAAAAACAAGAACATTGGAACAATGCGGTGACAGAAATTTCTAACTGCCCAATTGTTCCATATTTGCTTAATTTTGGCCATATAGTACAGCTGTCCAAGGGTGGGGTCACTTTCTTGTAGACGTGGACATGGAGCTATTGAGTCTTAAGGTAAGGTATTGAGTTTTAAGGTAAAATGTATAAAGTAGAGAACTCAGTGTTGGATAACAAGCGATTTCAGAGATGACATTAAGATAAACACAAGCAATTGAGGAGGTTCTGTAAAGTTTTATGGACAGATGGCATTAAGGAAGTCAGGAGAAAGTGAAGAAATTGATGCATAGTGAGAGAATGTAGTGACTCAGGACTGTGTGGCTGTCTCTGGAACTGCCTGTCTGGGGTTTACTGATGACGTAAGGTGATACAGAAGCATAGTTCAAAAGTGTACAAAACGTTATGTTCTCTTGTGTTTAGAATAACACACCAAACACACTCACAAAACGTTTATAATGACACAGGACACCAATTCAAAATGTAGTGTCCACTTAACCAAGTAATTGATCAGAAAAACAAGTTTTAAATTGTACAACATCCTAGTTTAAATGTAATTAAGCGTGTACTTCATCTGTTCAAAGTAATATCTAAAACAGATTGCCATTAGGACTTGTTGCTGTTCTCAGGAAGATGAAGAGAATTCTGAAGTCTGTAAGTTGCAGGCAAAATGGGCAGCTCTGAATTATCAGAAATATCTATATAATACAATGTTAACAAAGTAATTCAGAATAGGGGTTGACTGATGTGCTGATAGCAGTACTGATTGTTAATATTAAGAATGCTAGTTACCAGTATTCATTTGGCACAAATTTAATGATTTGTAGAGTAAATTTACCAGAATTAAACTCGTATATTACATTAAATAAATATTAGAACATTATAAAAATAAAGTGTTTTTCAAGTTCATTCTACAAACATTGAACATTAAAGAAATAAATAGCTTTCAATGTCATTTAGCAAGCGTGCTTCAAACAGTGTTACATTAGTGCAGCTTGCCTTTTAGTGTACATGTGCAAAAGATACGGACATACAGACTTTTATAAAACCTAGAACTGTAAATATATTACAGTAAAAATATTACAGTAAGCACTTGTACAGTAAAAACTTTCCATACCTTTTACACAGAAAATGTGGTGGAATATGAACATTAATGTGCGTATTTAATTTAGCTAATTCCAATTGTTTCTACCAATCCAGTAAAGCTGTGGGTGGGATATTAGTCCAGACTGCAGAAGGGTTATTTGTTGATTATTGTTTTGCCAAATATATTCATAAATAACAACAGTTGCTTTTATCAGCAAGGCAGCCAGTTCATATGCTTTTCCAATAATCAGAAAAATGCCTAATATTGCCTCTGATTATCAGTTTGGCTGATAATTGGTCGACCCATAAGTCAGATGGTTTCGTTGTTTCATTTTTTATCATCAGCCTTTGATATAAAAACACCTGTGGGTTCACTGGTGGTTTTGGATAGTAAATAAATTGGCTATATTGGCATTGTAGACCTCAGGAATCTATCACCACAGAACTCCTATCAACAACACTGTGAAGAAATCTAAGTCAGTATGTTTTCCAACAATTAAGCATTGTTTAATATTTATTATTATTACTGTCATTATAATTATTTTTTATTTATTGATCTTGCGACCTTGTAAGAACTGCTGGATTACATGCATTTAAATGCAATATACCTGAACAGATGGAGGTGTAGGCTGGTCTAAGAAGGCAACTGGCTCATGGTATGGTCATGTGTCCAGTATGCTGGCCCTGTGACACTGTGCTGGACTATAGTAGCAGCTTTGGCTAACATCGTGACAGAGCAGTCTGTGTGAAAGTGGATGAGCCTATCCAAATGTAGGATTACTGCTTACTACTGATCCAGCCTAAGAGAGAGCAATCCCCCCAAGAGGGTTTCCTAAACGCTCCATAGGGGTCCAGTCACTCTCACAACCTGCACGCCACTGAGCCGCTCTGAGAGGCTGTCACCTGTTTTACAGTCAGCCTAACCTTTCTGTCAGGGTTTGCAGGTTTATGGTGTTAAAAGACATGAAAATTGCTCACATGTTAAGTGTCAAGTAAGAATTATTTTTGGACAGGACGTGTCAACTATGTCATATGTGGCACGGGAGGTTATGTATGTATGCATGTGTTCACTTTTTCTGTATATTTTAATACTGAACGCATACCAGTCTGATATTATCCTCCAGTTCAAGATCTGTATACATCATACATGGTCATTTCTGTTCTGCATTTGAGGGAATTGGGATCATTTCTCTATGCAGAGGGTATCATTAGCCTGTAATTATACTATTCATATTGTTGTATATCACATATGGCATTTAAGATGCCATGGAGGTCTTTTATTATGTACTTGTATTATATATTTTACTTGTTTTTTGATGTGGCCTTATGATTTGGCCTTAGAAGCAATATATCAAAATAGACACTGACAGGAAAATGAAATCAACCTCTGAGTAATCCAACCAGGTTGTCATATTATTTAGTTCTTTATTCTAACATGGGTTGTAACTAACGTTACCTATACTAGCTACATGCTTTCGACCCTGACATCAACACAAAGTAAGTTAAAGTTGTTACCCACTATGAAACTTTCAGTTTAAGTAGATTGGTTTCAAATGTCAAAACATATAAAATCACAAAGCATGGCTGCAACTTATAGGTTGCGGTTGGATTGTGATGCTAATGAAAGTGGAACTGCTCCTCTATTCAGCCACTTCAGTGTCAAACGCTGAGCAAAGCCTACTGGATACTGTCCAAGGTTTGCGAGACTGTCCAGAGTGAAATGTGCAGAGGAAACTAACCATTAAAGATGTTGAGGATCTTGTTAAATATGTGGGAGCCTTTCTTAGAGATCGTCAATCATGCTCTTTGACAGTTTGGTTTTTCGAAAGGGTATGAAAATGCCTTCATGGCCTGAAAAGGTAGATTTCCTCACATAGTCCACTATTTTTGTTATCGTTTGCTCCATTGTATTTGTTACATGGCCTAGTTTGTATAAACCTTGGGGACAAAAATATGAATGCATCAAGAATGTTACATAACAGTCTAGAATTTTAGAATACTCAAGAGAGGAATGCTAAAGAACACTAAACCTGGTAGATTAACTTCATGTAAATCAATATAATTGGGAGGGTGTTGTGCTTCTATCTTCTTGAACAGTGTCATAAAAGATTGGAGGCACTGCTGGTTCTGATCCACTTACAACAGCACAACACACATTAATACACCACCACCACGTCAGTGACACTGCAATGCTGAGAATGACCCACCACCCAGATAAAACCTGCTCTGTCTTGTGGGGGTCCTGACCTTTGAAGTAGAGGCTAAAAACAGGGAGATAAGGTATGCAGCAAAACAGTCTGTAATTGAAGAACTCATGTGCTCTTATGTGGTCAGTGTAGCTGATAAAATCACAATAATCTATGTCTATATTTGAAATTTTACTGTAAATATGGTAATGTAATACGGTTCTTGGTTATCGAAAGTTACTGTGAATGTTTTTTACAGTGTTTTTACAGTGGAGTACAGACCAGTGCCCTGATTGGGTTCCTTCCAAATGCTGTATTTATCTCTGAAGGAGGAGAGAACAGTATTTGAGCTTCACGGTATGTCAGTTCTGTTTAACTGAACTCTTCTTTTTTATACCAATGTAAAAAAAGTTTTTATGGTCCCTTTAAAAAATAAAACAATAGCAAATAAATACATGAAATAGGAAGACGAGAATCTAATGACGAGTATCTTTCATACTTTATTTGAAGGCTACCTACATAAGAACTTGTGTAACTAATGCATGATCATGTTTAAAACACAGTTGTTTTATGAGTGGCCAATGTCAGTAAGATGACATAATAAACTGTGTTCTAAACCCTGTGTGTTGATTATCTTATGCTAGAGGATCATCATTTCCAAATTATTTCAGAGAACTAATATGCTGTTGCTGCCATAATCTCCATGGACCTGCATTTTTGTTATAATCTAGAAGTGTCTAGTACTGTGCCAAAGGTTTTGTGACAAATGGACCAGTGGAAATACTGCAAAATGATTTATAATTAAACCTCGTTCCATTTACTTTTACTGAACATTAATGATTTTTTTTGTAATTACACTCTATAACAGTGTTGGAAATAGAATAAACTTAAATTACTTTTTATTGACCCTAATGTCAACATATTGTCTTTTAATTCATTTAGTAAACACTAAAATAAGTTGTTCATAAATGATTAAGTATTGTTTTTTATATAACTTAATGTTCAGATATAGGTAATGAAGTGCTAATACTGATACCCTTCAATTAAATATAAATTGTACATGTCTGACCAATGTCCATTTAACAAGGTCAGAATTGGTGCTGATAACAATCCAGTATATCTGATGGGTGCATCCGAGTTAAACTGATATTGAGTCTGACGTTGAGATTATCATGCAAGTCTAGGTGTTACTTTTCACAGTAAATAAGAGGTTTAGAGTCTGGATATGGGGGTTAATGCAGGTTAAATTGGGGGGGCAGGGAACGTGGTGATCAGCGGAGAGAAGACGAGTTCACACACACTCCATTCTGAGGCTTGATCATCCCCTGCTAATGCGTCTCACGCTGCCAGTGTTGTGACACTTACACTTAGACAGGGCCGGTCAGAGAATTAAAGAGTCACTTAGGGATTCTGTGCTCAGCGGACTGTGCTGCGCTGTTTCCTCAACGGGTCTATGGTTCTGTCAAATGTGGCAGTTAATCCAAAGCAGTTTAATTCATTCTTTCGCACTCTATGCAGTTTCAAGTTTTTTTTTCTCAAGTGACCTGGGAAGTTAGCCCTAGGAAAGATTGTTGACTCGTATGAGTGACGCATTAACCCGATACACTAATACTGGTATTGGTATCGATATTAACCCTAACAAATGAACTAGGTGTCTTTCAAACGTATCTGATCACAATGAATGCCTATTCTTAGACATGGGTGTTACAAAGTTCTAGCAGTACATTCATTAAATATTACCTAGTTCTAAGAAATGGCATATAGTGGTGCATTTGGTTCTACCATATAGTATGTTTGTTTGTGATAATACTCAAAATCCATAGTTCGGATCATTTTGGTGGGGGTTGGGGAGGAGGGTGTTGGTAAGTAAGAAAACATGGAATTTTTTGGGGGAGATTTTATTGAATCACCAACAACTTTAGACACTAAAGAGGAGAACACTGAGGAGACGAACAGTAAATAAATAAATTTACTTAATTGGGGCTCAACAGACTGCACCAGCAAAAGTGGGGGTGTGGGAGGTGAGTTTTGTGATTGTATCTTCTGGAACTATGGAATGAAAGTATAGATACTGATATTTCAATGTGTCCGCTCACTGTACACTATATAAGACACTCCTACCTTGTTGGTCTACCTTATAGATGTAAAGTCAGAGATGATGGCGGACTGGTTGGTGGACTACTCTCAGTCCAGCAGTGACACTGAGGTGCTTAAGACTTCAGCAGCACTGCTGTGTCTGATCTACTCACTCCAGTACAACACATACTGACCCAAGACCACAACATCAGTGTCACTGCAGTGCTGAGGGTGATACACCACCTAAATCATACCTGCTCTCTGGGGGTCCTGACCTGAAGTTTAAAATGAGGCTAAAAAGTATGCAGCCTAAACTGCAGTACTGATCTACTACTGTACTAAAGATGTAATACTTTAATTGTAGGACTACAAAGTACATGTATATATTAAGAAGAGCTGTTAGGATCACAGTTATCTGTGTATACAGTTGCTATTTTACTGTAAGTATGGTTCACAAAATTACTGTAAGTGTTTTTGTAGTGCAGTCTGTCAGTATAGGCCAATGCTCTGAGTTGGTTCATCCCTAGTTTAAACCACAAACTGTCATGCATTTGTTAGCTCTGGGACTTGCACACGTGCTTGTATTCTGTGCAGTGTTTGCAGTGTAAATTAATAATGCTCCTTTGTCCCTGCGCTGACTAAAATATGACCGTCAAAGGCTACTTCAGCACCATGGACTGTATTGGAATTTAGCATTTTGTCCAGGAGGTAGCATCATTCTGTCAGTACTCCGGTTATTGTCATCAAGGATAAATCTCTATTGTTCTGCATGTACTTACTGCTCTCTGTTCGGATGCAGAAGCGCTGCTTGAAGCCCTTGTGGGAATGGGAGCAGGTGATGACCTCAGGGCTGGAGCACCCAACATCCACATACCTCTGACCCTGGACGATGTTACAGGCATAACACTGCAGCCCATCAGCTAGAGAACATATAAACACCCGCGGAGATCATTATCAGAGCTTTGTTCATTTGAGGCTTTGATATGACAGTGATGGCAATAATATGAACAGAAATTTTAGTGCACAAAAAAAAAAAAAAAAAAAAAAAATATATATATATATATATATATATATATATATATATATATATATATATATATATATATATATATTTTTTTTTTTTTTTTTTTTTTTGTGCACTAAAATTTCTGTTCATATTATTGCCATCACTGTCATATCAAAGCCTCGGGTGTATATATATATATATATATATATATGGAGATAATTTTTTCAAAAGCAGCAATATACATAGAGAAACACATCAGGTATTGAGTTTCAGCTAATTCAGCTCTTGCTTGCATGTCACATGGCTCCATGCCCGTGTCGCAGCTGATGGCACTAGATGCCACCAGCAAATCTGAAGGGCTGAGGCTGTTTAAGTTAATGTTGTGGTGTCCTTGTGTAATGTACTGTAGAATGGGCATTACATCAAACATTATGAAGATGTTTGCTAATAGCGTACAACCAGGACTTTTTCATTGATATGCATTATTGATTGAGCTAGCGGCAAGGCACTAATCTTCCTGATGATTTTATGCAATATTAATTTAGCCCTCGGTGCCACAGGCAGCAAGACCAACCATTCAGCGTACAGCTCCTCTGCTGTACAGTGGGCACTCGGCAGGTTATTGGTCCACTCTTGTATGAATAACAATGATTGTTAGAGTCTTAGTCAGAGGGCTCCATGTCCTTTTCAAAGGGCAAAGTGCATGTGGTGGCAGTGGCACGCTTTACATAAGGACCTAACTGGAACATGGCTAAAATGAGAGAGTTTTTTTTCTCTTGCTCTATTATTTGTTTGCTGGAGGTGAGTGGTTGTAAGATGAATGAGCTCAGTCAGAGAACACAGGAAGGTACAGATTAATTGCATGCATGTCATATGCAACAGATATACCACTAAATTACAGACATATGTATATATGTAGATATACTTTATTAACCTGCAAGGGGGGGGGGTTTGGGTGCTATATCACCCAAATCTATATCATTAGATATATCTATATCATTAAAGACTCAGTGGAATGTAAATGTACACATGCATTATACAGAAATTGTAATGCAAATATGTATACAATGTATGTACTGTAAGTTAAACATATGCATTGTACATATATTATAGCAGGAATTCATTCTATAAATTTTTTCATTGTAATACTAATACATTGTAATACCAATAATTATGCATTATACATGCTTTGTAATGTAAATATGTATACATACAGCTAGTACAAACATTGAACAAACATTCTTATGCATTGTGCATGCATTGTATGGTGAAGATGGTTGTAATGTATATATATATATATATATATATATATATATATATATATATATATATATATATATATATCACAATGTAAATATGCATTGTTCATACATACGAATGTAAGTATGCATGCACTGTAATACAAATGCATTCTATGTTTCTTATATAATTGTATAAGCAACAACAGCAGCCAATGCTTAATATATTCAATGAAAAACTACTTAATAATATAATAATATTATTATAATATAATAATGCACAGAATGATGAATGGGTAAGCTCAGAGGTATAATATAGAGCATTATAGTTTGACAAATACACCCCCTCCCCCCAAACTCTCGTCTCATCTCATGAAAGTCACTGAGCGACCTAAAGCTATTGTTGGCACTGGACAGAAGCATGGCTAGATGAGTCAAACAACTGTAGCATGCAACATGCTCACAAAGAACAATTACCATGCAGTACACATAAACAATACTCAGTGAACACCAGTAGACTTCCACAGACACGCTCACCTGGCAAGATGAAGAGTGGCAGCAGAGTGAAGCAGCAGCAGAGTGTGAGCCCATGCAGCAGAGGGGCGCAAGGCGACATGAGTGCAGCTGGAGCAGCGTTTACCCCGCACTGAGCACTCACTGCTAGTGACAATAATCCTCGTGAGAGAAGCGCTCAGACTGCAACGAGCACAACAACCACACGCGTATCTTAGACAACTTACACACACACAAACACCCCACTGGGCCACTTAAAAGGGGCAGAGGAGAAATAAAAAAAATGAAAGTATAGAGTATAAAATAAAAATATAAGTAAAAATATATAACTAAAACAAAAAATACAATAATTTAAACATCATAAATTTAGACATTAAGGCAATAATATATTTTTATTAACATATCTGTGTACATATGCATACTTTTACATACAAAACAATAAACATTAACCAAGTAACAATTTATAATATATAAATATAAATACATTAATCTGAAAATAAACAAACAGTGAGTGGCTTTGCATATTATTTTGTGGGACAATTGAACACAAAGAGTGGAGGAATGCAGGAAACGAGACACTGGAAGAAAAAGAGAGAGAAAGAACAATGAAAGAGAGAAATACAAGGAGAGAGAAACTGAGAGAAAGAGAGACACAGAGAGACAGACGGATGGAAAGAGAGAAGGAGAGAGAAACAGACACGAACAGAAGGAACACAAAGTGGGGGAGAGTGAGAGAGAGAGTGAGAGAGTGAGAAAAAGAGAGAAAAGAAGACAGAAAGGACAGAGAGATCATCAGGTCTCAGCTACAGTACTGTATCATTCTGTTCTCCTCCTCTCATTCCAGCCCTGGAGCTCTTCCTCTAACAGATAATGAAGATTTAAAGAGTAAATCCTGTCTTACACATACACACACACACACACCCACCCCCACACACACACATACACACATACACACACACACACACACTCACACACACACACACACACTTGCTCAAATTTAACAATCAGTCCTATACATTCACAATTCATACTATTCTCTCTCTCTACTCTCTCCCTCCCCCTCTTCCCTCCTTTCCGGTTGTCATGACAAACAACAGAGTGGTGTATGAATGTATGTAAGGGTATGATAAGTAGAGCTGGGTCTAACTGGAGTGCTGATGGAGCTGCAATTAATATTCACAGTGTGTAGATGTTTATTTACAGCATATTGTCAGGATTTTTAAATAGATGTGTGAATGGTTATGTATATAAGCTAAAGTGGGTTCTCTATAAACCCATTTAAAATATGGAATCATTCTTATAATTGATTCAATGTGAATATTTCAATGTGACTGTGACTGTGATTGCTTTACCCTTTTATGATCATAAATATGGTTCTAAGCTGCACTTCACGTCCTGCCTAAGAATATATTACAATGAACACATGATAAAGTCACTGTAATGCACATTATTTTTTATATTAAATATCATTTTTGGACAATAATGGGTTAAAAGACTGATATTTTGATGTACAAACCTAGTTTTAAAAACATGTGGTACAAAATCATAATATTATGGCATTAGTGTAGAGTAAGAAGATCCCTTTTAAAAGAGTACTCTCTACTGGACACACCAGCAGGGAAGACCCTCCTGCTGAGCAGCTGCTATAGTACCTCACATCTGGTAGATACTGGCTCCAACAAAAATCACCCCAAGCCTACCACAGTCCAGCACAACAAAGCATAGCCAGCAGTACTACACCTATATATGTACAGTGGCAGAGAAAACCCATTAATTGATCATAAAACCTGATCTGATCTACATCTAAGTCCCAAGTATTGACAAATTCAATGTGCATAACCTAATACCACACAAACAATTATTATATTTCAGGTCTTTATTGGACATATCCATTAAACATTCACAGTGCTGGTGGAAATAGTAAGTGAACCCTTGGAATTAATAACTGTTCGAACCCCCTTTGGCAGCAATAACCTCCAACAAGCGTTTCTGGTAGCTGCTGATTAGACCTGCACAACGGAATTTCGGACAATTCTTCCTTACAGAACTGCTTCAGCTTAGCCATATACCTTGAATATCTGGTGTGAACAGCTCTCTTGAGATCACTCCACAGCATCTCTATTAGATTCAGGTCTGGAATCTGACTGGGCCAATCCAAAGGGCGGATTTTATTTTTTTTAAGCCAATCTGTAGTTACTTTGATGTTTAAGGTCATTGTCCTGCTTCATCAACCAACTTCTACTGAGCTTCAGCTGGCAGACAGCCACCCTGACATTCAGGTGTGCCATGATGTTTTTTTGGAAATCAACGGCTTCCTCCATGGTGCATTGAACCATGCCTGTTCAGTGATTTGCGTATGTTATACTTATCAACAGAGATGTTACCCAGTTCCAATGATTCCCTCAAGCGTTTAGCTGTTACTCTAGAGTTCTTTTTTACCTCTCTGCGCATCCTGCATTGTGTCTGTGGAGTCAACTTGGCGGGGTGATCACTTCTAGGGAGAGTAGCCACAGTACTAAATTGTCTTCATTTGTAGACAGTTTGTCTAACTGTGGACTGGTTAATACCTAAAGTCTTGGAGATTACTTTGTAACCCTTTCCAATTTTATGCAACTTAACAATTTTTGATCATCGTCTTCCGAGATCTTTTTTTTGTGAGGCATGGTTCACATCAGTAGGTGCTTCTTGTGAATAGCAAACCCAAAAAGTGAGTGTCTGTTATAAGTCAAAGTTGCTCTACACCTCGCTCCAATCTCGTTTCATTGATTGGACTCCAGGTTTGCTAACTCCTGACTCTAATTAACTATTGTTGAGATCATTTGCAGCGTAAGGGTTCACTTACTTTTTCCACCAGCACTGTGAAATATTATTGTATAATTGTTTGTGTGGTATTAGGTTAAGCACATTAGCTTTGTCTATACTTGGGACTTAGATGTAGATCAGATTATATATATATATATAGCCAAACAAGCCTGAAGCGGGATTATAAAATGATAATTGATGGATCTTATGAATTTCACTGCTTTAGTTGTAAATGTAAGCTCATTGCAAATTCAATGCGTGAAACACATTTTAATAAAGTTGGGACAGGAGCATGTTTACCACTGTGTTGCATCATCTTTCCTTTTAGGAGCGTTTAATAATCGTTTAGGGACTGAAGACTCCAAGTGATCCAGTTTTGAATGCTTAATTGTGTGCCATCCTTCTGTTATGCAAGTATTTGACTACGCAACAGGGCCGGGTTATATTTTGAGCTTATATTTTGAGAAAGGCCAGTCGTGCTTTCTGATTATGCAAGTTATGCTGTTGGATATTTCTTGGTGTTGTCATGTTGTATTAACGTCTCTGTAAAAGACAGCATCTGTCACGCCTCCTGCCTGAGACACCTCCTCAGTCAACTCTCTTTCACCTGCCAGCTCTTTGCAAAGTCTGTAAGACTTCTAGTATATGACTGGTTTTCTATGTCTTTGACTACTCTCTCAATCTGCCTTTGGCTTCGGTTGCTGTGCTCCTCTGGTTTGCCCCTAGCTTGTTGCTTGTTTTGACTATGTTCTTTCTGTTAAACCCAAACCAACCATTAAGGTATATATACACTCTGCTAAAGTGGAATTCATTCAAAATCCTTACAGCATCTAATAGGCAGCACATGTGGCTCCAAAATGAGTTAACGTAAATGGTGTTTTTATTAGATGTGCAATTACCCTTAACAACAACCAACCCTTCTTTGACCTGGAGAACACAGAGTAAAGTATTTTCATAATTAATCTGAAAGGTTCACTCGTCAAATCACAGTACATGTTTCCACTATGCATTAGTCCTATTCTAGGAGCCGTCTGAATGATGGAAGGTCTTTGACATTTGTTTGTGGTTTTTCTGCCTTTTCCTTCATTCCTTTCTTTAAATTCATTAAACCTTTTCCATGAAAAATACACACGATCAGTATATTATTCTAAAACTGATGTATTGTTTTGAAAAAAGGTGAACTTTGACCCGTATTTGCTCAAGAAGGACTATTTTTTCCAGGATGCTGCTTTCATACCCATAACTTGCATAACTTAAATATGTATTTTGAACATTTTACAATGTTTCTAGTCCTAAATTTCTTTGTCCTAGCTTTTTTTTGGAACATATAACATACATCGATTTCAGAATGAGAACATGTTTACAAAAAACTTGGGACTTTCAGGTCAAATACAGGTCAACGTCTATATTGCAGTTGCCCGGCTAGCTCAATCAGTAAAGCATGAGACTCTTAATCTCAGGGTTGTAGGTTCGTGCCCCACATTGGGCGTAATGTTGATGGTGCTTAGAGGCAGTCGTGGGCTGGAGGTTAGGGAACCAGCCTTGTTCATCCTGACAGGATACGACTGAAGTGCCCTTGAGCAAGGTGCCTAACCCCTGACTGCTCCCCGGGCGCTGTGGTAGAGCTGCCCACCACTCCAGGCAAGTGCAGTCACTGCCCCCAAGGGTATCAATAGTGTGTGTATATGTGAGTGTTTCACTGCATGGATGGGTTAAACGCAGATTTCTTTAATTTCCCTCTGGTATCCATAAAATATCTATCTTTAAACTGCTTTCTTTTTTTTATTTGCATTTTAGCGAATGTTCCAACTTTTTAAAAACTATGTTCGTAGCTGTGATATAAAAGGGACCAAATTCACTTTGTGTGCTTTTCTCCACTCTGTATTCACACTCCCACACTCTGCTGCATGGCCCAGGGCGCAGACACACACACACACATACAGACACACACACAAACATGTGCTGTAAGTGAGAAATTAGCCTCTCAGATAAGGAAGCTTTCAGTTAGCTGTGTTTCTTTGCTTTCTTTCTTCCCCGTGGCTTGAAACAAAAGCTTATCTACATGCTGCAGACTACTCTCTGAATGAGGTCTGAGAACGTCTGTCCTGCATGTTTTATGATGAAGGCCACACAGACAAAAGCACAAATGCATGAAAAATATGAGGACGAAACAAGCATGCTACTCGGAGGCTCCTCTTTGTCTGAGGGGTTACGACACTGTTACTGCACGCAGCATGTACTCCGCTTCAGTTCAGATCCATTCAACTTAATTGTCATAATAGTTTTCATAAAAATACATAACAGTTCATATAATTACAAAAATATGTGTTTCATTAGTAACAATGTGTTAAAAGGATTTTTTTTATAAATCTGCTCCGTTCTAGAGAGGGTAGCCTATTCAGAATTGAGTTTAATGTCTTTAAAAGCTCCCTCACAAAAAAGTTATTACATGGATTGGCTGTAAATATGCTATGTAAAGCCTGAGACATTAATCTGTGATAGTTTTGTGATAAAACATAGTTTTGGCCTAAAACATCTTCTTAATCCATTTCTTTGATTTCATTGGTGGAGGGGTGTGTGCAAAAATAGTCCCCAAAGAAAATGTATGCCTTCAAATTTTTGACTATTTTACCCTCATCAGCATCATAACATTGCTGTCCAATGACAATCAAGTATCTAGTTTTCTGTGTAATTTAAACTCTACAGCCATTCTTTACATTGTGTCAGAGTTGTTTTGTCCGCTGTTGTAAAGTTATCATTATTGTGTACTGTGATGATATTTAAAAACCTAGAAGACACATAAATAAAATGTATACACACTACCGCTCAAAAGTTTGGGATCACAGTGAAATTTTCTTGTTTTCAATGGAGTATCTTCCTTCCTTAACACAACAATGGACTGACGGGTCTCTAAAGAAAGTTGTTTCTTTCTGGTCATTTTGAGTCGGTCAGCAAGCCATCAACTGCTGATGCTTCAGATACTAAACTAACCTAGAATGTTGTTCTCCCTTTTATACTCACTTATTAGTAGAATGTTTTTCAGCTGTGCATCACAATTGAGCAAGAGTGTCCTAACAACCAATTAGCCCAATAACATCCTTAACTTGGATTGGCGGCTGTACCAGGAGATTTAGACAGAGGACTGAGACTTGCTGATAATAGGACTATATGCAAAATAAGCCTCTATATAAAAATAGACTTTAATATCAACATTTTTATTATTTAAAAATCATCTGATGCACTTACATTAATTGTGAAATGGACAATATTGTTTGAGAATTGCATGAAAATTGCATGAATTGCATGAAAATTGAATGAAATTAAATTCTAAAGTGATCCTAAACTTTTGAGCGGTCGTTTATTTGTGTTGTAGACATCGTCCCTGGTTCCTATCACCACCACTGTAAAGAGATCTGAGTCTGTAACTTTCTCTACAATAAACCATTTCACATTAAAACACCCTGAAAGACGTTATGCTTATGTTGCAACTATAGGATTATGCACAAACTGGTAGAAATCCCCTTTAATATCACACGCAGCTTTCCAGACACATTTACTTCAAAACAATCGAATTTAACAGCTGTAGTAAAATGCAAGGACGTGACTGAAATAAGGCTCTTTATTTCATATTATTTATATTTTGGAGGAACAGTATTAACCAAACTATTTATGGTTTAGTCACCCTTTTATTTTACCTACAGGGCATCAAACAATGCCATGCCATGCTTATATGACTTTTACAAAATAAATTTAAAAGTCAAATGTACTTTTTTGTTGCAAGGCTTTGATCAATTACATTAAACTTAAAAATACAACACCAACAGGGGAATTTTAGAAAGATACTCGAAGATATCCGAGTCTTGTATTCGTAGATGAATAAAACATAATGAGACAGGCAGCTTCTTAAATGTCTTTTGTGTACAGTGTGAGGAGCTGCAGATTTAAACAAAGACAGCCCCGGGGCGGGCCATGTAGAGCTGAACCCTGATGACTCAGCCCACAGTGCAGGCCTGCATGCTCACACTCATCCAGCTCAAAATACTTCTCAACAAAGTAGCACACGTCTCTGTTCCTACAACACGTTGAACAGCCTCTGTATGTATTCTTGTGCACACTTTGATTTTTGAAAATTTTAACATTTAAAATGTTGAATGTGAATACACATAGTTTATCACTAGCTCAGAACTAAAGCATTTCTGCTTCCTTTCAGTTTAAGCTCCTGTATAAAGCCTTAAGCAGAGCTTTACAATTATCAAAAGCCTCAGGTTAGCCTCAGATCTCTTATATGTTGTTTTTTCCACGACATATGTACCTTAAAGGGGACAAATTATGAAAAACAGTTCTTGTACACATGTCTCTGGGTATCTGGGGTGTGTACCAAAGCACAAACTGTGAATTAGGACAATCCAGTGTATCTGCCTCTCTCTAACAAATGTAGACTTTAGCCTTTTGTGTTATACTGCTATTCCAACCTAAATCAGTAAAATGCAGCACTGGCAACTAAGCTTTTACTAATATGTGGATAAGCATGGCAAAACTGCAGACACAGGAAATTAGTATTAAAATAAAGTATATAAAAACATGTCTGATCAGTATTTCTTTGGCCTCTGAGCACTAGTTAACTCTATTAGCCTGGTGGTTGAATGTCCGCAAGATCAACTCCATCTGATCAACATGAATGATGTGAAAGTGAATGTATACTGGTGTTGTGGTGAGCAGTGGCCTGTTATCATTTATATGAATAGGCTTTCAAAACCAACTATTCTTAACAGGGCTGTTTGGACAGGGTGAGAATGGAGCAGTGGTGTCTGGTCCTAGTGGTATTTTAACCAAAGTATATCACAGACAATTCATGAAGGCTCCAGGGAACCATGTTAACTTCTGGAAATAGGATATAATATATCGGCTTGAAAATACTCTGCTTCTTCCACCCAGAGTCATAGATTTAATCTGTACGCTTTCTCCTGAAATATTAATCTTAAAGACAGGTCACAAACAAATTGTGAAAATCATGAAAAAGTTCTTTGGAAGCGAGTTTATGTTGGAGGTCTTGAGGATGGTGTTGCTCAGGGTGGCTGGTTTTGTGCCATTGCAACCAAAGCCCACCTACGACAAGAGATTTACCCAAACTGTTGAACTTAAGGTCTGTTTGAACATAGAAACCTTAAAGACAGAGAAGTTTGGACTCGCTGTTCAAAAGTTCTGAATGGGTATTTCGATAATATATGACCAGTTCTGTTGCTTATGTTGATTCTAATATGATGTTAATGTTCAACAGGTTTTTGAAATAATAGTGAGTCAAGACATTTTCAGGATCCGCAAGATTTCAATAGGGTTTCGAGTCTCTAGTCTCTAGGGTTTTGGCATCGTGGATAATTATTCCAGGCGCATCCTTGTTGACATTTGGTGCTGGGAGGTACCCATCTCATTGCTGTTTTTTGGGATCTGATGGTTCTTCATTGAAAAGCTGGCAAAGTGGAGTCAGGCCAAGTTTGCACATGCCACTCCTTCAGAGTTTCTCTTTGCTGGTAATGTGATCATAGAATCAGATCAACATGGGCGTCTTTGTAGCGGGTTTATTCATGGAGCTTGCTGATGCTTTCCATGTCTCACTGGTGTAGGTCACTGGCATAGGTCACTGCTGATGTCACTGCGGAGGTGAACAGGCAGATGGCTGCTGCCTCGTCAATGCGGTGCTTGACATGCACCTCCACATCGCCGATGTAGGAGTTCACATTATTCATGTTTTCATTTCTTCCAGTCGCTGTGGTCTAATTATGATCCTCCTTGTTTGACCTGTGGTGTTCTCATGCACACATACTTTTGGTTATCCTCAGGGTCCACTTTGTTCACATCACTATGTAGGTCAGCTGTTACTGTTCACAGCATCTCATCTTCTCCTTTAAGCAGAGTGATTTTGCTATGAAATCAAGATCTTGCAGAGTGTTTGGTCACTGGCTTAGTTCTCCTCAGTCTTGGCAAAAAGAAAGAGCGGAGGTGGGGGAGGGCAGGATGCATCCCTGTCCAACCTCACAGACAATCTTGATGAAGTCTGCATTACTCAAAATATTCTCAGTCTTACCTCAGTGAATGCAGGTACCTGAAGTCGCTGAAGCTGGTTAATATGGCTCCATCAAAAAGACTCTTAAAGAATGCTGTCAAATTTTTAATTTAAAATTTGATAAAGTTGATGGTCAGAGGTTGCTGGTACTTGATGGACGGTTCTACGCTGTTCCAGAGAGTAAAGATTAGTTTGGTGCAGCATCTTGTTTCTCCCTCAGGCGTTGATTGAGGACTTTCACAGTCACCTGAGAAAGGCTTCCATGGTAATCTCCAGAAAGTCATGTCATGCCTTCTGGGACTTCTCAGTTCTGCTAGCATTTGTTGAACAGTGTTGTCAGCTCTTCTGCTATGACCTGGCTACTATGCTTCAAGTGTTTCATCCGAGCTAATTTACACTAATACTGTGACAAGAACTTATTATAAATTCAGTTCATTTGCTTTGCCATCATTTTAATATGTGAATATCTGTTTACACCAAAGTGCAAGCTTGCAAGACAAATATGTACATCTGAAAAGTTACCAATAAAGATTCTATGTTATAACATAGAATTCATACACAATCAACAAAGTGGCAGCAATAACACAACAAAGCAAAACAGTTTTTAAATACATAACATTGTTACTATTATGCTGTGGGCTTGTTTTGGTTTACATGATGCATTTTTTACAAAATCCACATGATATTATGTTTTATTGTCATCTATGGATACAACAGTAGCAAAATTGCATGCAGTGAGAACAACAATACAAAACAAAGAATGAGATAACAAGCTACCAGAGCAAACATGAACTAAGAACAATAACCAGGGCCACAAAGCTACAAAGAAACAAACAATACTAAGCATAAGGCTAGACAAAGACAAAAGCTTTCTATGGAAAATGAATGTGAAACACATGGGAGAAATTACAGAGTGGAGCTACAGATAAGACACAGGTGATGGGCATGACAAAATGGTGGAGCAAGGGAGAAGCAGGAAAACAAAGATCAAGAATAGCTAGGGATCCTATAGAAGGTACACAAAAACGTAAATCAGTCAAAGATGTGGGCAAAGCAACCCACAAGTAGGTGCTGATGAATGCCCCTATAGCAGAATGTCATCATTTTCTTGTTTTTAAGACCTATAGACCTCTTCCTAGTTTGTAAATCTATCATCAGAGAATTTGTTATTTATTGTTTGCATAATCTGACTTGCAGCACATTACTGATGTAACACAGTCTGTCACAGAACCTAGCCAAGATTTTATTGGCAGTATCTCAAGCAGTGTGAATGCAAGAAATGTAGAAGTTGGTGTAAAGTTTACTTTCTATTTAGTAACCACAAAGAAATTCATATGCAAGTTATGTAAGAAACCATAACAAGGGGATTAGTTTGGGAGCATAAATATTTCATTAGCATTTAAAGGTGACATATTATACCCTTTTCCACGAGTTAACACAGATCCCTGGAGTCTTAATGAAACGTCTGTGACATGCTTTGGTCAAAATACCACAAGGATTAAGCGCCACAGCTTAAATGATAATGAGCCACTGCTCTCCTTGCCCCCCTCTTCTGAAAATATGCTGACGTGAGTACTCTGGCAACATCTACATCCATGCCTTCATTTTACTCTCACGTTACCCAATTTTTGATAAAGCAGGCAGAGAACATCGTCCGTGATCCATCACACCCTGGACATCACCTGTTCCAGCATCTTCCTTCAGGTCGGCGTTTCAGCCAGTTGAGAATCAAGACCTCCAGACTTCAGAGAAGCTTCTTCCCACACGCCATCACAGCACTACATTCTGAATACAGTCAACTACATACATCCATATCCAGATGTTCTCTAACTCTTCTTTCTCTGTACTGCACTTTCATTTTTCTGATAGAGTCTCAGAACACTCTGTACCACCATCTCCACCAGTGACTCTACTGTTCTTCTTATTTAATCTATTTAATTCAATCTGCACTGTCCTTTACTGCTGCACTCAGCACTTTACTTTTAATATACAACTATACATTGTTAAGTTTACAGGTGTGTCTGTGCGTGTATGTCACTGTGTGTGAGTGTGTGTGTGTGTGTGTGTGTGTGTGTGTATAGGTTGGGTGTGTTTGTTAATTCTGTAATGTCAGTTATCATGCACTGTGAGCTACTGTAACCAAAAACAAATACCTTGTATGTGTGAGCATACTTGGCAAATAAAGTTCGATTCTGAAGACTCCAGGAGTAGAGGAGTGTAAAACAAGGTTTAATCTTCAATAGGGTATAGAATTGGAAGGTTAGTTATTGTAGAACATGAAGAAACTTCATGTCTTTGGCATAAGCCCAGTCCTAGGTCCAGGATTTTAAGCATGCAGACCCTCGCAGATCCTGCTGGATATGGACAGCAGGGGCAAAGCCGGCTCCCAGTGGTCAACTGGTAGTGGTGGGGAGGAGGGGGGAGCGTGCAGAAACGTCATCACCTGAAGGCAGCAAAGAAGAAGCATGAGTTGATTGCTTTTAAAGACATGTGGCAGCCTGCGATTGGCTGGAGTAATGGATGAGAGAGTGCTGTAGCATTGGAGTCTTCCTGGCAGAAAGCTTTAATTTCTTTAATAGTGTTAATATTATTGTGAGTCCTGCATCAAGAAATGTCAGCCAAATAAATACTGAGCACTTTTTTACACTACCCACATTTCCCTCGTCTGTAGTTTCACCACAGATATTTGGTATTGATCCATTTTTAGGGAATGTACTGATGCCAGTGCTGTTGTGCAGGTCAGAAAAGCAGTCCGGTTTAAGTTTTCCAGTTTATTTTATAAATATTCACATTCCACCTCTTTACACTGCACTGTTATGGGTGAAATTTGGAAGTTTGAAGAAGAAGCTGGACCGCTTGTCGGAAGCACCACAATGTAACTATTGCATCATTTAAGGTGGAACAGGAAAAACAAAGTGAGAAGCTGGACAGGTAACTGTTACGGTTGGAAGGGATGAGGAGGCAGGATGCAAGTGCAACACCGGATAGAAGTTTATTATGAAACACAAACAAACTATAGTAAAGAAAACAAAAACCTTAAACCAAAATCAAGAAACGGGCAACACTATACTCACTAACATGGAACAGCACAACGCAAGTCAAAGCAAGACAAAACACCAAGCAAAGACTAACCAGATTAACTGCTTAAAGGTGAAATGGGGAAATTCAAACAAGAAGCTGTATGGCTAGTCTGCTGTACCAGAATGTAACTGCTGCATCATTTAAGGTGGAACAGGAAAATTAAAGTAAGAAAGCTGGACAGGTAGCACCATATAAGGTGGAATGGAGAAAGATGGCAGGAGGTCTTACTGAACTGTAGCTTGACAGTGACATTGAAAAAAAACCTCCTCCAACTTTATTCAGCTGCTGACAACAGCCAAAAACTGAGCAGTTCCAGTATTTAGCTTTTAGCTTCCTCATAAAGCTAAGGCTGTGGGCAGAACTGTTTAAAAATGCTACAGTACTGTTCTAATGAGCCTGAACTTGACATGGGAAGGAAGCCAAACCTGAACAGCTTGTTGAATCTCATGTTTGGTAATCTAGGCAACCTGCAAAAACTTACTCAATTGTCTCACTCCACAGTTTGGGGGTTGGTAGGCACTCCAGGTACCTAGGCACTAGAGTTTTTCATAATATATTTGCTTTAAAATATCTGTCACCTTCGAAACTAAAGTAAAGTAGGTGAACTAAAACAGATTAGATTTTCCTTTAAAATAAATAATAATAAAATAATATCTGGTCCAGGGTGGCACGCCCACATATTACAATGCTTCCTCAGATGAACAATTCATGTCACGCTTAGGAAAATTACTCAGGTGGAAAAGATTAAACGTCACCAGTGTCACAGCGGGTGCATGCCTTGCTTCACGCTTTGCTGGGCTTCATTCAAGTATACCTGAAGATGCCTGTGGGACTGCAGGCCATCTGTCCTTCTAGGACACCACAAACTGAGCCTTACTCTTTGTGCACAGAAACAGCGCTCTCGCTCCTTTAAATATTCTCAAAGGCACATGGAGCGCATGTCTGGAAGCAGGATTCTTATGATTTTTTTAAGTTCTGTCAAGCTTATGTGAGGAAAAACTGCTGACAAAGAGCGGCAATAGTCTATTACAGAAGCCAGCTCAGATCCTAAAGCTTTTTAAAGTCACAGTAAAGTTCTTGGCACATATGACGCGAGTCATTTTCAAGGGTAAATCTTTTTTTAATGCACTCTGTCTGCTTTTTGTAGTTCTTCACATAAATGGGAACGTGTTTAAAAGATCAATAAACAGTGTACAATAAAAAGATCCAAACCAGATTGACTGGCACATGTGAAGACTTCTGAAGCTTACAGTAATCTACAGAGTGCAAATAAGCCTTACAGTAAGTGCCAATAAGCCGCTAACTGGTAACCTAAGTCCAGATATCTGAGAGCAGGCTCTTAAGAGTAAGTAGGGATTGAAAGCCTGGGCTGGGTTTGTTACATTGTGGTATTGTGCTAAGTGACCACCAGAGGGAAGAGTGGGCCACCTGTGTGCTGCCTGCTGACTTTCATTCCACTTATCTCAACTGCTGTACGACAAGCACTTTCCTTTTAAATGTTTAATGTAGTTTAATTCAACTTAATTGCATGTAGTTCATGTAAAATGCAGTGAACTGAGTTTAACAGTTAATTTCATCCATTTGCTCTCAATCTATAAAAGTACTATAGGCCAAAAAGGCTAACTCCATTACTGGAGCTGTACTACAGCATTATACTATGATTGTTGTTCTGCCATTATCTGAATGGGAACAATCAATACATCTGTTAACATTAATGAAAAATGCATTTGGTAATATTTTAAGAAATTATGTGTATAGTGCTGTATAATATTTCTATAATAAACTGTATTTCTTCTTCTTTGTCTTCTTCTTCTTATCTCAGTATAACATTCCTATAGTACTCTCATATACTACTGTATAATACTAGTATAAGGTTCTCTAGTAAACTAAAGTCTTAAGACTTTTCTGTACAGCTTGTTTCCTGTACTATTACTATAGACTTTCTTTATAAGGGTAATATTCATTCTGCCCGTACTCTGTATTTTCAGCTGTATACACTCTGTACATATGTAATCTATATATTTAACAGATATTACTATATATAAATAAAAGTAAATAGTACATAGAGAAATATCATTATAGTATACACTTTTCTTTAACTGTTTTTATGAGTTATATATTTTGCAGTTTGTTTATTTTTATCTATTTGTCTGCATTTATATGAGCTATTAAAATATATATGTTATAATTTATTGTGTTATAATATTATATTATATATTATATTATATTATATATATATATATATATATATATATATATATATATATATATATATATATATATATATATATATATATATATATATAATATTATAATATTATGTTATAATTAATATTATGTTATAATTAAATATTTTTCAGTGTTTGTTTTTCAGTTCTTCTACTTTTATTGTAGGTTCCATTCTTTTTCCCAAAGACTTGCTTTAAGCTTTTCAGGGAAATCAGCAAGGATATAATTCCACACCTCCAAAGTCATAAACCCAGCAATAAACCCAATAAGCGCTTCTTGACAGACCCATGTTAAGTTGTCTACTCACAGAGCCAGAATGGACTGAAACATATACTTAATGCAGAAGAACACATGGTTCATCTCCTTCTACACTGTTCTTAAATAGTCAGGACTCCCACAGAACCATCACAGAGCAGGTATCATAGAGTGGTTCAGTCTTAGATAGATAGATAGATAGATAGATAGATAGATAGATAGATAGATAGATAGATAGATAGATATATAGATAGATAGATAGATAGATAGATAGATAGATAGATAGATAGACAGACAGACAGACAGACAGACAGACAGACAGACAGATATATAGAGCAGCCAGGCAGGCATGCAGGTCACTCCATTTTCAACTGCACCTACTTCCATCAACAAGCTAACACTAACAACATATTTACAATTTACAATCTTACTGCATGTCTGATGCCTCCCATGAGCCTCAATGCATCCACACTTACATGAGCCAGAAGCAGGTCACCACAGTATGTTTGTAACTTTTTCCTTACAAAGGACTTTAGTCGTAAACATCATTTAATGATTTCACTTTGCTGTAGTCATTTTGGTTGGGTTCTTACTACACAAAGATTAAAGACAACCCGAAGAGATGTGAAGAAATATAGCTGTAAAATCTTTGAAATCCACTTAGGAAATCAACTTCCCTTTCAAAACACTAATAAACAGCCATGCAGCTGCTGCACCTCCAGCATATTTCCACCAGGGGGCACATTGGCTGTATCTACACCTGCTGTTGTCTGCAGCGTCAACCTTGTGTGCATTGGCCATTGAACAGATGGAGCGTATTATCCTGAGAGCAAAAATGTATGTATAAATGTTTGCAATACAGAATCAATGAAGGCAATGATTTAATCCATGTGTTGCCAGCAGCAACAGAAGGCAATTAATTGTTTTATAACTCTCTAGCGTTTTCTGTATAATTTAATTACTTTATAGGGAAAATCCCACCGGACAGAGCCCATCAAAGTGTGATTACCAATTGTAACTTTCTGCTGGAGTGTGTTTGTGTGTTAAATGTCAAAAGGAGTTAACCGTCTCTTGGTCAGAGAAGCACTGTGGCTGACACGTTCATTTCAGTATTCAGACCAATCGATATATTTATAGCAGACCTATGACACTGACCTCTAAATCAGCCTGTTTAATTACGCCTGTAATGACTTTATCCAACTTAATCACACCTCTGCCTGGCAGTAACAGTGATAGAAAAGGTCAAATGATCGGCCAAAGACAAGCTTATCTCAATTAGACATGCAGCCTTGTGGTCTGTTTGTTATCAGGTTGGCTTTAATTAGTGCATCCAATGGTGTACACCAATAGTTTCCCTCTGGAGACAGCACTGCTTTCTTTTCAGTGTCCTTTTTTTAGTATAAGGGTCATTCCATACTCATCTAGAAACATGTTCATGTCATGGAAAAATAAATAAATTAATAAAAAGAATTCATTAGTTTCACTTTAAATCAACAGGTTTCCACAACAGGTTTTATTGGAGAAAGCAGTTGCATACGCAAAATGTTATATGTCATCTCACATCATATGCCGTTAAGGGCTGTTCTTAACATATATTAAAATACCACTGTGCTATCATTTCATGGTTAAATCACTCTTGAACATGAGATATTTGGAACACAATATAAACAAACCAACAAATAGTAATTAATAAATCCCTGAAAATAGCTTTTCAAACGCTCTCAGTTCATATTAGGCCAAGGTGAGTGTTAAGGTTAGGTTCTAGGTAGGGGTTGATGCTGAAGGTGCCATAGAATGGAAGACTGTATTTACATTGTCATTACATTAAAGAATTCAGTGCATAGAACTGATTCAAACACTGTTATCTTCTTCTTCAAGTACAACTCTCACATTTAAGAAAGAGGGCAGTAAAACAGGCCAATTACAAAATACTGGACTGTTATGACTGTTACTAGACGTGACTCATTAATATTTACGCCCCCAAAATTTACATGCACCAGCTCACGATAGGAATGAAAATTACACACTGTGTTGAAATCTGTCTTTCCAGGCTGTGAAGGTGATGTTGGCATTGTTCATACCTTTCTCAAGGGATCGAACTGTCAACAGGCATGGGTGATGTTTATCATTCACTGAGGCTGAAATTGGTCTATTTGGTATGTTGTACAGGTGGCAGAACATAAATGCAGCACAATTTATGGTGGAACTTTAATTCAAAGTTTTTAGTTTGCTCTGGACAGCATGAGCAGACTTTGCTCAGCATGTGACACTAAAGACAACTGAACACCAACAGCAGAGCGGCCATGCTGTGTGATATTATCCACTTTCATTTTAAAATGAAACCTTCCTAGAGAGTAATAACTTTCATTTACTTAATGTCAAGATTGAAAGAAAGTAGCTAGTATGGGTAACATTAGTTACTAGCGAACTCCAAGTTACTAGCATAGCTAACTAATTAGTCTGACGACTTATTCGACTGTGTCTGATTCGACATGTTGTTTTGTGATTATCACAGGGACTCACTGCAGCAAACCAGAGCAGAGCTTATCAAATTATTTATGAGCTCAACAAACAAGGGAAACAGCTCATGTCACTTTAGAGCCAAATCATAGGATGTGCAATGCATGAGTGTGTAAAACTGCATGTGCATATTTTTATACTGACCAGAGTCACATATCTTGTATGTAGTTAACAGAGAACAATGTAAAATACAGAATGAATGCATTTTATGGTGATTTTAATAGAAGTTACATACTAAGTCTATTCCACATGATATATTAACAGTTCACCTACTTCATGTACATGTATTAAGAGTGCATAATGTATATCAAGAGTACATGTTTAAAATGTTTACTCCAGTGTTTTCAGATGTTTCACTACTGTATCACTCAAAATAAAGTGTTACTGCATGTTCTTCTGTTGTCGTTGTTGTGGATATCTTTCAAAAACACAATATCTCTAAAATTCCCATAACCCTCAAGGCCTTTTCTGCAGGTGAAATGTCTGTAAATCATTTTGATGGTCAGAAACAACAGATGCATTTTGGGTGTCTCTGCGCATTATTGACTCCTCAGTGCCAAGAATTGAAAGAACATACAGTCAAAAACAAAAGTTTGGGCACCCCTGGTCAAATATAATTTGTTTTGTTGATTTGAAGTGTAAACAAGTTAACATAATTTCTACAGAGAACCCTTACATTTAAAGACATACGTACTGTGTATGTGTTGAATTTAACTTATAACAAAATTAAGTGGCCTGTGAAAATGTATATACATTTATATGTATGTTAGATTTTTTTCTCAATATATTAAACTGAACAAACAAACAGAAAAAAGGAAATCTTGTATATTTACATGGTTACTCTTTCTTTATTCTTAGCTCCCTGTTCCGAAAGAGCTGTAGCTCATAATAGCAGTAAATCTGATTAAAGAAAAATATGCCTTTTGTAACCCTATAAACTATTCAGTCTGGAAGCCCTTTTTATACGTGATGCTGTAGCTTCATTTTTTATGCAGAATAAATCATTTATAGACTTTAAATATAGGAATGCGGCATAAACCCTAAATCTTCCTCAATAATATCAAATAATGAGTTAATTTCAGAATGCAGATGTTGCTGATTTGATTACAAAAGTCCATAAATGAAGACACAGAAATTAACTGCATGAAATCAATTTATTTTAAGTGATTTGTTTAATGTTTTATTTACACCCTTTTATTTATTCAGTGCTTGTATACCCTCAATTCAGTCAGTCAGTTAAAAAACCTGTTAAACTCAATATTTAATATATAATATATAATATAGAAAACTTTTAAAAAAAGCTTTGCCAAAAAACCCTGAAATAAAACTCACAAAATTGGAATATATCTTTAAAAAGTCTTTCATGACTGTTTGAATTACACCCTTTTTTTTTTTTTTCAAGGAAACCCATAGCGTGTCCAGAAGGGCCCTACTGAGCTGGCATGGAATGACCCATAACCATTATTAATGTACATCTAAATGTATGTTTTATAGCAATTCATTTTTTATTGATTTTCTCCCCTTTTTTATCTGAGTGTCAATGTGTCAGCGTGAACCATGAACATGGAGGCCAGCTGGGTGGTGTAGATTTTTACCCAATGCCATTGCAGTAAAACTCAGCTTATCAGGTCAGTGGTTTGTGACCCTGGAGTTTGTAGAACAACCCGTTCCTGTTAATGCATGTGGAGGCCGAAAGAGTGTGCACTTCGAGCACTGTTATTTATGTAACTGTTCTATGTGGCACCTTGTTTTTTTTCTTTATTGACTGGAAGAAATCGATAGCAGGCACCGGCCAAGCATACTGAATTCCACCTGCTCAGCGCCTTCATCATTGGATAAAAATCCCTCTGCTACACGGGCTGGAGCTGTTCTAAAATTTATAGGGCAATAAGCTGCATGCTGCTGACTAACTGTTGTTTTGATGTCTGTGTAGAGTTATGATTAGAAATGCTCCACGCTGCTTGCTCAGATCTATGATCAAAGTGCTTTTATTGTACTGATGTTGTCCAATTTATAATCGGACACCTCCTGGTCTTTTATCCGGCGGCCCTGCTTTGTCTATGGATTGATGAGATGCATTGTTGGACAGTTGAAAGTCGTTTCTCTGGGAGGCACTTTGCAAAACAATTATCTCTTCAGTTACATTTGCTAATTGCCATAGTCACTTTTTCTTGTAGCAACACAGAGAACCATTTGGCGGTTATCAGAGACGAAAGCCCATCCAGGACTCGGAAACGTATCTGCCGCGGGACCTCTTCACGATAAAAACCTAATGTACTGTGGAAACATCTCCAGATAAAATTAGCACAGCAGAAAAAATAGCATCCAACAGAGCTGGCAAAAATGCTGTGAAATGGAGTCATTTTCCTGACTTTCAGAGAAAACTATAGCAGCGAGTTTGGGCAAGCACTTGCTTCATGCATACACGGGCTATGGCATAGTTCTCATCTCATCACTTCAAATACCTCCTGTATAATCTCCATTTAGGAAATGGCTCTGAAAAGCCATGAAAGAGGAGAGGAAATCAATATGTCTTTCAATCCTCTCACAGGCAGGTTCTGAAGAGCAACTTTAAGGGCAGCGATGGAGGAAGAAGGGGGGGCGACATGTGTGGAGCTTGAAAGAGGTCCTGGAAAAGGAGCGTTTTATCCTGATCAAAGAGGTCACAGTGTTGAACACTGCTCCAATGTCTTACTGAAGGATTGCTTTGTCGGCTAGCTCTGATATACAATCTGCAAGGCCTGGTTTCCCTTCGCTTTTATTATCAAAAACCACCAAGTTCTTTCCTAAAATGGATCCATTCTAGATCTTTCATGCATTTTAACCATAAGGCTGCATTTTGCCGACAACCTGTGTAGCTGTCTTCCAGCCTTAATAACAGTTTAAGCTGCAGATAGGATCCACATATCAGAGCATTCAGCAAACCAGGCCCTGACGACCCAGCTGTGACATCGCCATCAGTGAGTCATTCAGCTCCGAAAACCACCCAAAATTCTGAAATTTGCTCTCTCTGCCTTTAGCCTTTATTTTCTAAAAGAGGATTAGAAATTGCAGCATTATTCACATAACAGCACTCAACAGACCCTCGTCTCACTGACTAAACTAATTTCACCCACCTCTGACCAACCAATAGCTAGCAATCCAGCCCCAAAACACTCCCAAAATCCACTACAGTTATATTAGCTCTTTGCTTTTAGCCCTCAGATTATAAAAACAGGTAAAAATAGTGACACAAATCACACAACAGGACACTCATCACACCCTCACCTCACTGACCAGGGTCAGATAAGGCAGATCAGGTTTTAAACAATGTGTTTTTAGTGTTGCTAGTTTGCTCTGCATGTATCACACCAGACAGTTTCTTAACCCCTGCATTATATCAAGCAGCTTCGCTCAGTTATTGCTTCACTGCTTCACTGAGATCATTGCAGTTTCTGCAAAGCTTAGCAAATTATTCATGAGCTCGCCCAAAAGAGGAAAACAATTAATTAACATTCTATTGCCAGATCATACATGGGTGTGTAAAACTGAATCTGTCACATGCCTTCTATGTAGACATCAAAGAACAATTAAAAATACACAACTCATTCATTTTTACTGCTCCTTTAATACTTTTTCCACTACTTGGTTTGGTGTGGGGAAACTATAATGGCCTGCACAGAGCCCTAACACCAAATTTCCACAGTACAACTCCGAAATCTTAGAAGAGTGGAAGCTCCATACTGCTGACCATGGTTCTGAAATGGGATGGCCAACATGCTCATATATGTGTGATTTTTGGCCACCTAATATAATTAGTGTAGCTCTAACTACCCTGTTAGTTCATAATAAGTTAATTATGAACTTTACAAATGTCTTATAGACTAGCATTATCATAAAAGGTTACTTTGTATGATACTAGAGTTCTATATTTAAAAAATATTTAAAAAGTGCTGATCAAACCTATCTGAGAACCAGGTGTGGCCAATGTGCAGCTACTTTAGCAGCTCTTTGTCCAACACCTTTACCTAATCCACCACTTACATACCATAAACAGCAAGCAATGCGTGAATGAACAATGTTCATGTACACATTAATGAATGAATGGGTGATTACACACAAGTGGTCTAGTTTGCTAGCTGTTGGTTATGCTGGGGTAACCTTTAGCTTGCTAAGTTTCTAAGACTCTGAAGCTGCTGTGTGGGCGGGTCAAGGGACATCAGACTTGTGATTGGTTAGGAAATGCTTACAGAAGCATTAAGCATTACCTGAGATTAGTACCACCCAGTTTACATGGAAAGGAGAGAAATATGGTGAAATGGAGCAGACATCTATTAGACTTTGAGAAGATATTAATAAGACATACATATCTGTAGCACAGAGAAATGAGCTTACCGTTATTAGAAATAAAACCCTGATTTTGGTTCACTGGGACTTTAATATGAGGTGATATGCTTGCTTTCATATTCATGGGTTGGACAGGGCTGAAATATTTTTAAAAATGTATAAAACAATCTCGCTTGTGCCTTCATTAGTGCAGCTGACATGTACAGAATATGCCTTGCTTATCATTTTAACTAGACCTAAATCTTCACTGTCCTCGATTCTGAGAACTGCTTTATGTTGTCTATGAGGCTCTAATGAAACTATAAATTTGGCTGCGATGAAAGCTTTATAACCCAGCTGGAGCACGAAAACAACAATCTATCAATTCATTTTTGCGAGTGCTATACGTTTATGGCTTCTGGCTGACAGGGCGGTCGCAGCCCCTACTTTGAATTGTTATTCTGCTCTTTCCCAAATGTGTGTTTGTTAAGCCGAAACGCACACACGGGCCGTGTGTATCATCAGTCAATGATGGACACCTTGTTTGTACTCTCTGAGATCTTTCCGCTTCAAACAGCATTCATTATGCATGCTCAGTCAACAGCAGCCGCTGCAAGCGAGCGTTTCCAAAGGCTAATTGTTGCAGTCGATGGCTGGGAGTCAGTGTGTGGTGAGCTCCTGCGCTGTGAGGAGGACAGATGGTGGACAAATTGAAACCCTCGGTTCATCCTGGAGCATGTTTGCACATCCATTCTGGCAACTGGAGTGAAGCAACATATAAAGTTCACCAAATGAGCATGCTTTACCTCACTGTATGAAACATGCATGAATAGTTTGTGAGCTTTTGGTATCTGTGTTTTACTCACGCAGTGTTTGAATGCAGAATAAGATGAACACAGAATGAAGTGAGATCATATGACATTTATAGCTTGCTTGCAACATGTAAGTGTACACTCGTGAGAGAGAGAGAGAGAGAGAGAGAGAGAGAGAGAGAGAGAGAGAGAGAGTGAGAGAGATAATATAGGGACAGACAGAAAGTGAGAGAAGTGTAGAGAGAGAGAGAGAAGAGAAAAATAATAAATATCACAGGTACAAAGTGGGAGAGATAACAGAGGGGCAGGCTGAAAGTGAGAGAAAGAGACAGAACTAGAGAAGAGAGAGGAGAGAAAAGGAGAAGAATTATCAGGATAGTGGGAGAGCAATAGAGAGATTGAGAGCTAACTGAAGAGATAGAGTAGAGAGAGACGTGATGTAGAAGAGATAGAGAAGGACAGAGGAAAGAAGAGAAAGATAAGGTAAATGAGAGAGAAAGAGACAGAGAAAAGAATGAGAAGGAGTAAGGAAAAGAGAGCTAAAGACAGAAAAAAAGAACAAGACAATAAAGGGAGAAAGGGAGAGAAAGAGGTAACAGAGAGACAGACAAAGAGTAAGCGAGAAAGAGAGGAAGGCCGAAAGAGAGACATGGGGTGAAAGAGAGAAAGAGAGGGAGGAGACGAATAGAAAAGAAAAAGAGGGAGATAGAGAAATAGAACAGAGAGAGAGAGAGAGACAGAGTGGTATAGAGACAGAAAGTGAATGGAAACAACACAAAGAGAAAAAAATAGACAAAGTGATATGAAGAGGAGGAGAGAATATAGAAAACAGAAAGAAAATGAGATATATAGAGAGGCAAATAATAAAAGAAAGAGAAATACAAGAGTGAGAGAAAAAGACTGAAAGGTGGACAGAGTGAGGGCCAAGTGGTAGAAAGAGAAAGAGGTACAAGAAAAGAGAGAGAGAGAAAGAAGGAAAGAGACAAGAAGTGGTAGAACAGGAGTGAAAAAGGAGTGAAAAAGGGGTAAAGAAACTGAGAGATAAGGAGTGGCAGAAAATGAGAAATAAGAGATGAGAAAGATTAAAAGGAGGAATGTAAGGAAAGAAATGGACAAATAGAAGAGAGAAGGAAAGAGAAAGAGGGAGATGGATATAGAGAAAAAGAAGCAGTGGAGGAGAGACATGGGGTCAGACCCAGATACAGATATAAAGAAGGAAAGAGTGAGATAAAGAGAGGGAAAGAGAAGGGGGAGGGGGAAGAGACAGACAAAATAAGATAGAGCTGTAGAACAGAGAAGGAGGAGAATACAGAAAGAGAGAGAAAAAGGGAGAGAAATAACAGAATAATAGAGAATAGAGGGGAAGCAAAAGAGTAGAGAGAGAGGGAGGAGAAAGAAAGACAGAGAGTCCCTCTGTAAGGATAATTTAATCATTTACTGTCATTCAATAAAAACAGCAGCTCCGTGTTCATTACACTAACTTCTCCACTGACTGAGAAATCAGCCGAATACAGCACTGTACAGACCAGTCAACTGATTAGCTGCAGGAACAGTAAACACCATCACCACTGGAGCAAAACATCAATCACAATCTTAAAGATTATATGAAAGAAGGATTCAGTTAATCTCTCTATCAGTTTAAAAGGAAATATTTACACAAGCCTGTGTGAATATTTCCTTTTAAACTGATGAAGAGATCAAAGATACAGAACTGAATTGTCAGTGAATTATTAACGTGGATAAACAATTGCTCGTACACACACAGCTTTTGTTTTCATCTCACTTTGGCTTGGGAAAAAGAGAACATTGCTCAAGAGGATGCTGAAAGATCACTTGGATCATGTTGCTATGACAACGGAGGAGTGTAGGGTGTGAGAGTGATTTTCAGAGATGGTGTAGGACCACGTTTAGAGCCATTCAAAATACACGGTGAGGGTGAGCGGAGAACGGGAACTGGTGATTTATCCGTTTGGACAGCTAACTGGGCCAGGCTGCTCTATAAATGAACCCATAAGCCTCTTCCGATGCTCGCAGTCAGAACTTCTTCTCTGATGTTTCAGGTCCTCTTAATGCCTTTAAAGTAGAACCAGTGAGCACATAGGGATCAGTTTGTTTTACTATATGACCGCTACATGAATCAGATTTAATTTTTATGTTCTGCTGAATGGAGCGGAGAGGAACGCATAGTAAAGTCCACTTGCAGTTCTCTCAGCCTCTCAGCTCACACTGAAGGTGACGGACATTCAGCAGAATGTGTGCTCGGTTCATCGGGCAATGAAATTAGCATATTGGTTCAGGAAGAACTCGCTGATCTCTGGGACCGGAAAGCTATGGAGCCGACCAAAACATACACCCACGCTATAGCCTCCCAGACTGATACCATCTGCTTACATGGAGAGGGGGATGAGAAAGAAAAGAGTATGCCACACCCAGCAATGAAAAGTGATTGTGATTCTTGTAGTGGTCAACAATCAGCCTGGGTCTATTTAATATTTTGTTGATTTTCTACATAGAAATAAGAAATTCTCTATATAATACACACACACACACACACACACACACACACACACACACATGATTGTCTGACTATAATTGTCATCCATAGGTTTCTATTGATCTATGTATTGCAGTATCTAAATAATGTGACACCAACACCTAAACCTAAATCTAACCTTAATCTTAGTATGGAAAAGGCTATTTCTGGATGTTGCTGGTTGGTGGACTATTCTCAGTCCAGCACCACTGCTGTGTCTGATCCACTCACACCAGCACAACACAAACTAAATAGCCACCACCGGCTCAGTGTCACTGCTGGTCATGAGAATAATCCAAGACCCAAATAAAACCTGCTCTGTGGTGTTCTTGTGAGGGTCCTGACCATTAAGCAAGAGGTAAAAAGTGGGATAACAAAATAAGCAAACAGATGGACTAAAAGTCTGTAATCATAGAACTACAAAATGCATCTATATGGTATATATATATATATATATATATATATATATATATATATATATATATATATATATATATATATATATATATATATGTGCACGTAGGTGAACAAATGTTTGCGTACATCTGTATATGCCTGCATATGCCACTTTGAGATTTACTAGCATAAGAAAATGTGTGAAATAATAATAATAATAATAATAATAATAATAATAATAATAATAATAATAATAATAGGCTGCTTTTTCCAGCACTGCAGACACATATACCGGAATATATAGAACTGTTTTGCTCTTCAGTAAAAGCTTTCCTTCACTCACAGGTCCCATTAGACCTGTGATAGGTGCAGCAGATAACTCGGATAGTGTTCATCTATTATTCAGATCTGGTGGAGATTGTTTTTTTCCCAACACACTGGTTGAAGTCAATAGCTTCACAAAAAGAAGATTTCCAATGAAAAAAGACAACAAACCACATTTACATTGATGTTACATTTACAGACCCATCAAGTTTTGCTCCAGTGTTTCTGCTGTGACTTGCTCTGCCAAAAGCATCAGCGCCATTACAGCAGGGTTATGTCTGGTGGGTCTTAGAAGCAGTTCAATGTTCCTCCCATGAGTAATGCATTTAGCCAAGGTCTTGCAGGTGAAACACATCACAATTAGAAAGCCCTGTCTTTCCGGCTCCCATTCCATCTGTGATGCAATCCAGCTGGCAGCTGTGCTGGACTCAAAACACCGCCACTTTCCATTATACGCAAGTGGGCTGCATTAACACCAGGAAAAATGACAGCTCAATCCATAATGGAGTGTGCTGGCCTAGCGTCCTACATTAATGATCAGACTTTAACTCCGGCTCAGGCCAGAAGCGAAATAGAGCCGAGCATAAAATCATGAAAACAGCGTCCTGGGATGCAGACCGCCTCGGGTAGAACTGAGTGTAAACATGCACTGATAGTGTGAGCGATGGACAGTCCCGTTCTTGTGAATTGTCGATGATGATTTCTGTATGATGACGTCTTGTTTCCTTGGTGAATGCTGGAGAATTACACTTTTAAATTGAGGGTTCTTTGCAGCTATGCCCACCACTGGTTCCATAAGGAACCTTTCATTGGAGGGTTGTTTAAATAATTATTTTGCTAAACAAGATGTAAAACCTTTTTAAAGGTTTTCTTAGAACCATACGCCCAAGACAAGCCATCTATAGACCTTCACTTTTAAGAGACTGTTGGGGAGAGTCCTGTGTGCTAGTTTTGTGTAAGAAGGCTTTTGTTGCTATATACAACCAAAACGGCCCTTTATAGTTGATCTACATATCGTTGCTGCCCGAAGAAAATCAGGTATCTCCAAAATACTAACTTTACAGGGCAGGGCAAAAACTTCATTAACTTTCATGTTTCAGTTAATGGAAAAGGGGTTTTATTCCAAGAGGCGTTTTTTGAGGCGTTTCTATTTTTTAATTACATAACATATAACATTTACAAAATTTTAATTATGCAGAAAAACAATTATTATTAATCAACTGTCTGGTGATAAATATCAGCTCAACAGCTTTAAGGTAACAGTGGGTGATACACCAATTCACCCAGAATACCACTTTAAAGGTATTAGTTTTGTCATTAAATTATGCAAGTATGCAGATTAATTAATGCTGAAAATGCACCAAGCAAATGCACCATGCAAGCTTGCTAATTACCTCAGCCCTGGTTCAGTGAGTTAAAGCCTGATGTAGATTGGTCCAGTTTATTGTAAGACATCATATTGTAATGAGTTAATGAGTTAAAGGGGGGGAAAAAAGAGAGTGGAAGAAAAAGCCAGTCTTTTAGGGTAAGCTAAAACTGTGAACCGTGAACAGCTAATGGTCATATATAAACTTTTGCACATTTAGAAGATACATACATAAGACAAATAACTTGTGGATAAAAAACTAATTTTGGGAACAATTTGGTTGGTGTTGTTTCATTACAAATCCCCCCACCCTCCTGATAAATCATAGGCTGCATCGATAACTGCATATGACCGTACTAAACAGTGTGTCAAATAAAGAGCACCACCAGCAGAAATCCATTTATTCATGTATCATCACTGTGATAACAGGGATCTCTAATACAGGAATTTTTACAGTAGAGGCCAAAAACATTTTTTACTTTTAACATAAGTTAATGTGAAGAAGTTTTATTGCAAGCGATTTTGGAGCATTTCTATTGGTCCATTCATCATGAACATTTCACAGGATTTAAAGAGCAGCTGTCATGTTCACCTGATATAGAATAATTAGTCATAAAGTCTTATGCCTCATTTTAATCATACAATTGGAGTCAAAGTGCAGATTTACACACCCCTTAAACATTTTTACTTTCCATAGTGCAGCGTTGTTTGGTGTTCAGTGAATGTGCATACCTGAGGACCTGACTTATGAAGGAGAATGAAAAGTTATGTTAAGCAGTAAGTGTGGCTTTGTGTGATGTTTAGGTTAGAGTTAGATTTAATTTCAGCTGTATTTAATAGATATGTAGTTGAATGTTAGTTAAAGACTTAACAGCTTGTCACACTCTACCTTTCTGCTGTCTGTCAATATCTTTGTTTGCACTTTTTTGTCAGGTTCCTTGTGCTCATGTTTTGGTCATGTGCTCCTCCTTGTTATGCCCCTCACCTGCTCAGACTGCTAAAACTTTTTGTCTTGTTATTATTTAGTTTTTGTTTGTTTGCTTTATTCTGTTCCCTCTGTTTTCCTGATTTGTTTTGTCTATAGTACTTTTGTTACTTTGTTTTTTTGTATTTTGTATTTGTCTCTGTTTATCACTATGGACTTTGTTAAAGGTCATTTACACTTGTATCCGCACCTCCTGTTTCCCTTCGTATTACACAGCTACAAAGCATTTCCTGTGGACTATACAAATATTGTGTAACCCAAGGTTCTTTAAAGAACTCTGTTTATTTATTTAATCACCAATGAAAACAGCAGTTAAGGATAGGTTATTCATTCATATGTCTGAGGTGATTAGATTAGATAAAAACTAGATTAGATTAGATTTTCACTATGAAAAGGCTGAAAGAGTGTTCCAAAAAAGAAAGATTTGCAAAATTAGCCAAATCAACAGAGAAGCTAGTAGTGGACTGACCACCTCAGAGATCTCCTTGTCACTAAGGTGTTTGGGATTAATTGGGGCATGAAAATACTGAAAAACTAATATCATGTGTAGTTGTTGAGGTCTTTGTGATAAATTTTCAACAGTATTTTCCGTCATATTGAAGAACATGTTAACATTGCAAAGAATGTCCAGGCATTCACATGGTTCTTTGAGCTGTCCCTGTTACAAATAGAACCATTACTTTTATTAACAATTTTTTTTTGTGGGGATTGTACACTTTAAACATGTAAGATATATGTGTCATATTCATATTCAAGATGGAATTCTCATCTCACATAATCTAAACAATGGATACGGATCAACTTCTGAACCATCTTTAGCTCTTTTAACTTTCTGTTCAGAGTGCATAGAGGGCTTTTAAACAGCAAGGTATCCTGTACCTCCTCCATACTTCCACAGAACAGAATCCATCAAAGTGAGGGTGAGCGTTCCTCCTTGAAATGAACATCCGTGCCACAAAACCTTCGCCAATTATCTACAAAGCTCTTGCCGTTTGATGCACAGCACTCAGATAACCACCTGGGTTCAAACAGCTGTCTCAGAAATGCTTCTTCACATCAAATACATCCTCCCCTCAGACAGGACAGAGGGAGAATATTGAACTGAAGGCTAGAGGTTTACACTTGACTTATGAGAGAGGTGTGAAGGCTTCCTATCCCTCAATCCCCAATCAATTCACTGGACAGCTTATCCAGAAGGTGACCTTCCTAGCTACATGTTTGGAACCTACTGTGTCAACCAAATATTAAAAAAATAAAGGTGCCGAAAGGGTTCTTTGGTGTGAAGTGGTAAGTTATTGAAGAATCGCTTGTAGCTCCTTGTAGAACCTTTCAGTGGATAGGTCTTTAAAAACAGTGTTGCAAATTTGAACCTAGGTTCAATGATATTTGACTCTAGGGTTATACAGCAGATATACAACAGGTTCATTCATGTCAGTGGTTCTTTGAGTGATGCCATACAATCATGGTTGTAATCTAAAGAAATAAGCTTGAAAAGAAATTTGTGAGTGTATAAACTCTCTGAATGGCGTATAATCCTTTACAAATTTAAAGGTTTTGGCAAGAATGTGGAGGTTTGAGCGTCTCATTTACAAAAGTATTTTCTGAAGATCTCCTGAAAGCTAAGTGGTTGCCTATGGCATCTCATGGTATCCTGCAAAGAAGCATCAACAAAATCTATTTAAGGGTGTACAAGACCTACTTTAATTCATATTTAACATAAACACTCACCACAGGTTTAGCAATACCACAGAGAAATCCCAAAAAATGTTTGCATTATCAGCTGCTCAGTCCAGCACTAAACAACCCCCCTTTCCTCAACAACAGCATCTGCAGCAGTAAAATCCATCGCCAATGCTTTGTTTTGCTGCTATTTCAATCACTTGTTTTATTTACCACCAAATGTGGATTCTTGCCAAGAGCAGGTGGCGGTGGTCGCTTGCCAAGAGCTTCAGCCATCATTGTATTTATTCTTGTACTCATTGGCTGCCTCTTCTTAAAAAGCTATGTGTAAGATGACAAGATGCCTTTCAAATGAATTAATTCTCCAACAACAGGGGGCACAAACCTCCAGTAAGTTGTGGTATCCATCCCTCTCATAAGAAACACACAGGGGTTCTCCGGAAAGGCTAGTGTGCCTGGTAGCTGGAGTGAAGCAGTGCTGTGAGTGGCACAGGGCTCTGCGCAGAATCAGCTAGTCTAGAGATTCGGAGATTCAGTAGTTCCTAAAAGAAGCTTTCATTGAACCTTTTAATAACCTATCGATTCACACTCTATATTTAGTGTAGAACCTTTTGTGGACATTCTTTAACCTCAGACAAGGTTCTTCACACTTCACACATGAACACTCTCTACTAAAAGGTTCTATAGGGAGCCAAAAGTGGTTCTTGTGTAGCAGTCCTGTAGAACAGTGTTATATTTGAGAGTGGTATGTTTAACCATAGTTGGACTGGGATTTGTTGGCTGTGTAAAAATAGCTCGTTAGTCTATTATATTCCTGTTTTTTTTCTTGTATGATGTTGAGAAGTGTAGGTGTGGTGTCAACAATATTTTGAGCACTCATCTTTTTTTGCCATATCCTTTGACACTGTGCTTCATCTCTGTCATCTCTGTCGAGTCTCAAATGCTAAAAATGCAGTTTGCTCCATGTAATTGCTTCTAATCATCAGTTTTAAAGCTGCGATGCCGTGAGCTCTGAGCTCACACTGCTTTTTTTTTTTATCACTCTCGTCATCTCTCATCTGCAGCGCTCGTTCTTTCCTGTGAGCTAGCAGGATCTGTATCTCCGGCTGCTGTGGTTAGCTTGTGTAACAGCTTCAAGGCTTGCTGCATTCCAGTTGGCTGTCACTGGGATGACAGATGGAGAGGCTTGTTCATGCCATCCATTATTATCAGCTTGGAGACGAGGAGATCGAAAGCGCTAGCTCAAACACTACGTATGTGATACAGGCCTGATCTATCACCTTCCCCCCTCCACATGGCAGACTGAGTCATTCTGCAGAGCTACACAAAGCCAGGTTTTAGCTATTAACCTCATCATGAAGCTCAGGTCACTATAGCCTGTATCTGACTAGCTTACGAATAAGACCGGCTATTATCTCTGCGTTATGTGCCTGACAAAAAGAAATCTGACCCACCACCTCTGAGGGGAACTTATATGTCTTATTAGCATTGCTAAAATGCTGTCAAGTCCATCTGTTCATTAATGCTACCTTTGTGCTAATTTGGCAAGCTTAGAAGCATTTTAACCTCATCATATTCTTATTCAGCTGGACTAGAACTGTAGCTGCTTGTACAATGAAACTTCTAAAATGCTCCAAGGTCCATGGTCCATGCATTGAATCATCAGTACTGTGCAACAATAAAAATCTAGTTGGGCAGATCAGGGCTTTACTTTCTCATATTTTTCATTCAGTGACAGTTTTGGTGGTCTACTGGGGATTTCATTGTGGTTTCATTAACTTTCCAGCATTGAATTCAGCATGGAACTCCAGTTTTAACTTAACAAGAACAATATGAACAGAGTCTAAACTGTACAATTAATGTGCTATGTTAAATGTATTAAATAATAAAGCAATGACTACTGTTACAGGCCAATCAGAGAAACAACGGACCTATTATTCTTACCACTGAAATTCAAAGAATACTGTTAGGAGCATATTACATAAAAACATGAATGCTAACTACCTGTTGTGATAAGTGTGAGTATGATAAGCACCCAGTCTCATTTCAGACAAGTGACACGATGTGTATGCAGTCACCAGGAGACTTGGCATGTAGGTCAGGATTTCTGCACAGAATTTGACAGCAGGAAGCTACCTGATACTCAAACTGGTCAGAAGGCTGAGAGATATTGCACTAAAACTAAAAAAAAGGAGCCAGAAAGTGACAAAGACATGAGGACTGACATTCTCTGTTTACCATAAAATGCTATGTCCACATTCCTAGATCTGAACCTTCTACCTCATAGGGAAAAAGAACTGGTGAATCTGTTCACAGCTTTATATGCCAATAGAAGAATTTTGTGCTTAATGCAGAATTTAACTGGACACCTACTAACTAAAGGTAATTTTAATAAAACTGACCTGGTAAGATCTTACTTTCTTGCTGCAGCATTCTGGACTAACCGAAGCTTGTTAAGACTTTAGCTGGAGCATCTAGATAACAAAGCATCACAGTTATCCAAACTCAAGATAATGACCTGCATGCATTTCTAATGGAATTTCATGGCAACATTGAGCTCTTATCAATGAGTGTCAGTGTCATGTCTTCCTTGCCTGTTTCTGTCTTATGGTTGCCATCCTGTCATTTTCCATGTGCCTCTGTTTGTTTTGTTTTCCTAGTTCCTCCCTGTCTCTGCCCTCTTGTTACGCCCCACACCTGTTATTAGTTTGTGGCTCCTCCCTGTCCCAGGTGTTCCTTGTCACTCAGTGACTACTTTTATCCCTCTGTTGCTTCATGTGTTTGTCTGGCATTTGTGAAATTCTGGTTTAGTGTTTGCAACGTTGTAAAAGTGTGACGTCAAATATTGTTTACACTACTTTGTGGATTTGTACTTTGTGGACTGTCATCATGGACTCTCCAGCACATTCTGTTCTCTCCTTAAACATGGACTCCAACAAAGAAACTCTGCTCTTGGATCTATGCCTCTCGCTTGCTACTTCATCACATTTAGTCAGGAATATAGTTTTAATATATTTTTTTTTGTCTCAGAAAAATATCTAAAGTCAACAGGTGGATATATTTTAACAATATTCTTGAGTGTTTGTGTCATGATTATGACTGTGGCTATTCCTGACTATTTATGGATTTTTCTCAAACATAAAAACTAGAAATAATCACAATCTACAATAAGACCAAAGGAGGTGTAGACACCACAGATGGTTGGCACCTACCCCTGCAAGTGGAAAACGTAGGCTTGTGATATAATCTCCAGGTTTGCTGTCCTGAATGCTGACACGTTCTTCACTGCTCAGCGCCCTTAATTCTACAGTGGCATCACAAATGCATGACAGTTCTTCCTCATTGAGCTCTCAAAGGGGCTTATGACCCCACACATCCAGGAGTCCACTAGAAGGCTACCCACAACTGCAAACCCTAATAACTGAAACGATGGGAAGGTTTGGAGTGACAAAAGTCATAACCCAGCCACAGGAAAGAAGCAGACAGGGTCAAACAAGAAACAAGATGTCATATCTGCCCAAGCCCCAAAGATGGCAAAGTCAGCACTAGGTGTTAGAAATGCAATATACCTGTGTGCAACGAGCGCAGCCAGAAACAGGTTGTTTGACCCAACTGAATACAGTTGCGTGACAAGATGGCAAAACACACACATACCTGGTACTGTATGTTAAAAATGTAATGCAAATAAATCATTGTTTTATCAGTATTTTATTTGGTTGTTGATCAGTGTTACAATGGCAATTCATGCCGTGTTTACTGGTAATAGAATATCGCTAAGGTCCTAAAACAGAGCCCTGTGGAACACCAGACTTTAGTTTGGTATGAAGAAATGAGTCACCGTTTACATTCACAAACTAATAGAGACCACTCAACTAAGTTCTGAACCAGGATGATTTTGTCACTCCTACCAAGTTTGATAGTCTGTCTTGTAGGATAGTGTGGTCTGTTAACAAGATATTGTTAACTGTTTGTTTACTATGACGCTCAAATTCAGATTAAGTTGTATGTAATTTCCATGCAAATAAGAAGTAGTAGTAGTAACTGTGTCACATTTACTTCAAAATCTTTGATATAAAGGGGTAGATTTGGGATATGATGTATATTTTGATAGCTCACAGAGATCAATGTTATCTTGATCAGAGGTTAGTTACTGCTTATATAGGTCTACATATATATAACCAATGCTAGGAGAGTAGTTTGTTACTGGTAATAGAATCCTGGTTAGTTCTGGTCAAATTTCCTTAAATAAACTTAAATCCAGTATAGATGGTAGATGATTTTGAGGAGGGAATAATTTAATCTAGCGCTGTGTGTTGAAGAATAGTAAAGGATTTCAGCCATTCAATAGTAGTTACACTGTACGCAAGGTCTGGATTTGCTTTGTGGCATTTGCTTTTAGCCTTATAGCGCTTTAATTGTGCATGTAGATATTTTTTGCCTAATTGTTTCGATTTAATTATTGAAATTATATAATTATTTGTTTATTTCTTAGACATTGCTGCTTAAGAAACCATGCTTAATAATAATAATTAATGTAATCATTTTTCAGTTTACTTTCATCTTGGATAATATCTAATTTGATAGATCCAGATGGACACCTAATAGAACATGATAGATCTGTGAGGTGTTTGATAAAGCTTAAAGCTACTGGATGTGGAGGATCTTGTAGTATGGTTATCATGATATGAAATATAACACAAAACAGATGTTATTCAGGATTGGGTAATGATCTGAGACTGCTGTGCTCTGAGGGAGAATGGCTAAATGATATATGTTTACGCCAAAGGTCACAATTAATCAAGAGTGTGTGTGTTTGTAAGAATTAGGGGGTGAAAATAGATACAAATGTCTTGCTTAGTGGATCGTGTGGATCATTAAGGCAAGAAGGTTTTAAACCTGATAGAAAGTCAGCAGATTCCTGTAGGTGCTGCATCAGTGTCCTAGTGGCCTGTAGATAATTATAAGTGAAAATGATCTCTTATTTGTGCCTCAATATCTTACATTAAGGAAAAGATTTTCAAAATAGAGAACTTACAGCCTGATTAATGCTTAAAGCGTTTGTATAAATGGCGGCTATTACTCTACCTTCCCTGTTTAAATGAGAGCTAGGTACAATTGCAGCCTGTTAGTGCGACTTCAAATAGAGCAAAACATTCTACAGGTCTAATCCATGTTTCTGTGAGGCACAGAGCATCAGAATAATTATCAGTAATGATTTCATTTATAATAACAGCTTTAGATCTTAAAGATCTTTTGTTAAGCAGTTCTAGTTTTAGAACAAAGGTGCTGCTACTGCAAATTGACTAATCTAGTAAGAGAGTGATTAAACTATTAGAAAACATTTAGAGTTCTTCTGAAATGTCGGGGGAACAGACAGTCTCAATTGAGTGTAATCTATGTGGCGTCTTAAGGAAGTTATCAGTCGGTTTACCTGGTCTGTCTGGTGCTTAGTTTGTCAGTTACCAACTGTCCGACATTGATGGCTACTGAAGAGTCTATATGCTATGAGAGACCCTCCCACAAAGGTGAATATTGTCAACTCCCAAGACCAGGCTCACCCTTAACAGTAGTCTAAATGTCTTCAAAGCCCATTTATTATCTGAGCACAACTTGAACAACCAGCAGTTTAATGAACATAACCAAATGTCAATTTTGACCCAGCACTGAACTGGGATGGGGGTCCCATACGGACTTCTAATATATGACCATATACGTGAATCGTTCTTTGAAGAACCACTGATTTTCAGGCAAGTGTAAATGGTTCTTTTATTGTTTCACACAAAAGAACTTGTTTATTTTCATTTGGCATCTTCATTTTTATTAAAGTAGTTATTAGCTGCTGGGTAATATGTCCTAAGACTAATAACTGATTAATAAGACCAGAGTTTGAAGGGTTAAGCAGTGAGCAGAAGCAGATTAAGCAGATAGTCACAAATGAGAATTCAGTTAGAAGGTCAAACTGACATATATATCAGGATGGCATTAGACGAAGGTCATCTGACAGTCATTTAAGATCTAATACTAATATGTGTCTGATTTAAACTCAGATTAAGCACGCGCAACAGACGATACTAGACAAATAAAGACGTTCATTAGACTTTGCTAAAATACACTAAAACCTTGTTAGTCTTCTGTCTTTTGTCACACTGTGTCTAAGGGTGCAGAAAATGTGCACTGTGTACAGAGGATGCTTTCAGTGTTGATCTTTCTGAGAATAAAATGTGTCACTTAGATTCAGATCTGCATTCATTTCTGTTAGTCTGAATTCCTAATCACCCGCCACTAATGAATATGCTCTTTGAAGGCACATCTCAAGCTTTTTTACTAGTCTCACCACAAACAAGCTATCAGCCACAGTTAACTGAACAAATAACACATTAATGACAAACAAAGCACCAATAATTAAGCACAGATATGAAATATGACAACTATAATAATAATAATAATAATAATAATATTTCTGTGTGTATTAGGTGATGAAATAAAAAGAAGAAACATTTACATGGCAAAAACAAGGATATACAAAATAACAATAGAAGAGAAAAACAGCACCATTGTTGTTATGAGAAAATAAATTATTTACTGAATTATGGCAGTAAATAAAGATCTCATATAGAGTCAAGAGTTATGAAGAGTCAGGAATGTTTGGTTGAATTTGCTAGTTTGATTTTGTGCTGATGTGTAGATGTAATGTTTTTGAGAGTTTGTAGGATACAGAATCCTCTACGCTTCTTTACTCTCTAAACTCAGAAAAGGAATTATTTTATAAAAATTTATATAGAATTATAGAAATGTTAGTTAGTATTAGTTAGTAGTAATTAGTGATGTGTATTGTTTGTGCTTTGTGGTGCTGGGCTGTGCACTAGATAGTGGAGTCAGTGTGTCTACCATGTAGTGGGAGTGTGTGGCTGTTGGTGACATGCCCTGCTAGGCCCTGAGCTTGACAGCACTGAGTGGTGCCTCTGTCCTGCTGCTTTTCTCAATTAAAAGTCTTCATTTAAAGCTTGATGTGTCCGATTACAGCCCTGTGCCACTTTCATTATCTTTCTGGTCAAAATGGCCATCAGAAATAGAACATTCCACAGGACCCTCAACCACTAAACACGATATAAGAGTGTTTATAAGAGTGTCCACTGTTTGCCATTATTTCAGCTTCTGTTCTTTTCAGCAGATTTCAGTGTTCAGTCACATTTTCTGTTTTTCATGATGAAAATAATCCAAACACGTTCAGTGATGTTGAGGGTCCATTGTTCTGAGCCCACCTGCATCTTTGTTTGATTTGTGGTTTTACTTTTATTGGTGTATTGGTGTATAACTACACATCCTTTCAGACCCCCTTGTTTTCTTACTGGTGTTTCTGATAGATGGTGGAGTATCTCCCAAACATACAGACACACCTTATTTGATGGTGGCAGTTTCAATCAGGTCTCAAAAGGTTGTTAAGTGACCCATTTTCTCTGTGTCTTTAATTATGTTTTGAGCTCCTTTTATGTAAATATCTAATCAGAAATATGTATCCTAAATAATCATTGTTCTCAAAGAGATATTTGACTGGTAATAAAATCAATAATGATTAATTTCTGACTTTTTTCACAATACTGTATGACATCAAATGCTTATTTGCCATTAACTATTGTTTTATATGTATTTCGTGTCAAAATATAGCATATCATGAAACTCATGTTTGAACCTTGGATTGAAACCCACATGCCTTCTATGTTTGTACATTGTTTAGTTTCTTTTGGCCTATTGCAGACATTCACTTTTAAAGTTTGGGCACCTTCCCAACAATTCTCAAACTCTTTTTCTTTTACCTTAAAAACATCTCAGTGGATGGTTCTCTGAAATAGTCATTTGAAAGGTTCTTTGTGAAGGCCAAAGCTGATGTTTTATGGCATTGACTCTTTTTTTGTAGTGTAGCAGGCCCAGGGACGATGGTGGATTCAAGCCATTTCGGCCAGCCCGAGTCCTCGATCGTCTGCTGCTAATGAATATGCTCTTTGAAGGCATAACCCGAGCCTTTTCTCTAGCTTCGGCACAAACAATGCTCCGTCCTTTGGGAGAGATTTCAATAAGCTGCTCTTCAGCTCGGTGCCAATGCCACCTTCTCCTCCGCAGCAGTGCACTGTGGGTAAGAAGAGGCACGAGGGAGTGGGGGCTTGTTTTGTCCGTGGAGCGGCGAGGGAGACAGATGGTGCCCACAGCCAGAGTTGCATCTCCATCCTCTTCGACTTGGCAGCCAAACATGACAGTCTATGACTCAAGTCCGCACACACTGCCTCCTGGAAGCGCACGTACGCGTGTTCCACACGTTTCCACGCAGAAGCATGACTAATTAAGATTAGAATTTGAAATCTGACGGACTGCGGAGGAGCAATCTTCACAGTCTTCAGGACTCACTAATCACTTGAGGATCCGAGACTTTCGGAACAACTTGTCGTTCTTGTCTCGGCATGTTAAGAGCACAAAATCAAGAGCATATGGCGGTGTTCTCCCTGTTGTCTAGTTTCTTTTTTTCCCTTTTCAGCTAGAGGATAAAGCTGCCTTGGGTCTAACAGCTTTCTAAATCTTGTTATGATACCTCGTCTCTACAGAGAGCAGGGCCAATAAGTTTGATGAGAGGGGATGCGATGGCTGCCTTTGATCTTAGGTGGAGTTTGCAGACTTTGATTCTTATTCCGTTTGAACAGGCACTTTCAAACGATATCAGGTGTCAAGATTTTACAACACCCCCTCAGAAAATAATCCACCCATGGTTACAGTCACAGCGTTTCTCTGTATGTACATATTCAAATGTTTTATGAGATAAAATACTTCTTTGTCTATCAGTTCCTAAAATACCATTTATTAAAAAAAAACAATGACTATCAACAATCATCTGCTGCATGAGGCAGGAAACGCTGTATTGTTCCAGTAACTCTGTCTAAAATGGCCTTCAGCCAAACATCACTCCTTGTACAGTGCTATTCCGAGCTCAGTGTATAATGTGTGGCGTCTCGTAGCCCATAGCATATTAACTGTGCATATCCCCACATGCTACGTCTGTGGGGGTTTGTAAAAGCATTATTACAGCCCATCAGTGGATGTGAAACTACCTCTCCTATTTCGGACTCTAAAAGACTGTCTTGGTTGTGGCTAATTTTCTCTCAGTGGGAAACAGTAGGAGATGCCTAATGGTGTTCGGGGGCTGTGATCATTCATGCTAGATGTTTTGCACTAGTCTGATGGATATGTGTGAAAGAGGACGGTAAGTAAAATAGTAACACAGACACAACATTTGTCACAATTTGTGTACCATTGTGTGAACCTACATTGAAGCTGAACATGTGAACTGTGACATGCCTAAAAATAAAAAGTTCTTGAAATGTGGATGTTTGTTTCCAGGTAAAAGCTACAATTTTGTATGAAACTGCCACAACTTTATGCAACTGCAACGTGTCTGTGCTCACCATTAATTTGTCTGCGTATCCTAACCATAAAGAAACCATGAATTAAAACAAACAATTCGGTCATTTAATGAGAATATAAAAACTAGAGGTTGATTGTTTAAGTACAGTTTAGCACAGTTTACTACGAAATGTACAATATTTGTTATATAACATAATAAAAGAGATGAGAAGATCTGTATTTAAAAGGTGGTAAACTGTTCAATAACTATTATTTTGTTCTATTTTCTTAAAATTACAGACAAATAACTTGCCTAGTACAATTCAGCAGTGCTGCTCTGTGAATCACATTATATGAAGTAGACTACATGATGAAAAGATGAGGTAACTATCAGATAACGACTTTACTATCTCATCATAATGTCTAAACTAAATACTTTTATAACTGAGTGCCTAATGCTGAGATTTCATCCAAGGTTAATTCAGTTCTTGTCATTACTGTTGTTTAGGATGTTGTCCAGTCAAAATGTATTCCCTCTTAAAGTGATTGAGCATTTCATGCCAAGGCACTCTGGGTCTCCCACTCTTAACATCTCCCATTTAATTATGTAGATTTTTTTTTAATCAGTGGATTTTCTCTTCAATGTTGTCACACATCCTTATTCTCTCGCAGTTTGTAATTCCAATAAAATCACTGGGTGCCACCTGGTCACCACTTTAAAAAGGTTTTGGCCGGGCCCCTGGACTGCTTCCCTTCCAGTACTGCCAGGAGTAGCTATCCAGCTACATCCACTGAGTGAAAAATGGTTAACCCAGTGCTATGGGCTAAACAACTAGCCTATGCAGGGTTAATTTAATCAGTCATGTGCTCAGCAAACAGCTGAGGTACAGAGACATGTGGATTCAAAGCACATTATATCAGTAACAAAACAAGTATTAAAACACAAGGGTTAGGAGTGCAGTAAAAAAAACTGAAGAGTGTGTCTGGAATACCTCAGACGGAGGTATTACTTAATTAATTAGCTTCATGCAATTAGAGAAGAGGCCCCGTTACCATCATAGTTTCTGCTATTATAGAGCAGATTCTGCTACCACCGTCACATTGTTCTGTGCCAACTGTCCCAATAATCAAACATGAACACATCCTTATTAATATAACTTGTTTTTTTAATGTCTGTTTATTGGATTTTTCCAGGGATACATATTTAAAATAGAATAAAATCATTACATATCAGGCTAAACTCTGTTCAGTGACTGACTGCTCCTACCCAAGTGCACAACCAACAGACTCAAAAACTCCTTTGTCCTTCATGCCATCAGACTGTACAACTCCTCTCTGCAGGGGAGGAGGGGTCACAGGAGGACAGAGGATGGGATGGAGCAGTAGACTGATAATAACACAACCGGACTAAGTGCAATAACATTAGTTAACATTAAAAAAGTGCAATAACATCGGTAACATTAAACAAGTGCAATAATAGTGTGCAATACCTCCCCAGTTCGTTTTTTCTTTTTATTTATTTTGTACATTGGATTTCTTAATTTATATTCCTTTCATATGTTTCTTGGGTGTTTACTGTGACAATGCTACTGGAATCTTAATTTTCCTGAGGGAACCCTCCCTAAGGGATCAATAAAGATCTATCTATCTATCTATCTTTATAGTTCACAACACATGTAGCAGTTGAACAGGGCATATGGAATTACAAGCAAGCGATCATACAGACAAATAAATGAGTCATCGGATAAGTATCTTCTTTTTTCTGAGTTATGGTGCAAATGAAATGTTAGTTTCTCCAAAGGTAAAGACTATCTGTGTTAACCGCATCCTAACTGAGGCCACCTCAGATTTAAACCATAGCAATAGTATGCATTGTTTTGGCCAAGTACAGAAGTGTGTTCAATGCATAAACAGTGAAAATAAAAGAAAATAAGTTCAACAAGTAGGTACAAGGTGACAGTTCAAGATCTAATTTTTGAACACCTTCAGTATGATAGATTGAATTTCTTCCCAATAACTAAAAATTTTTCCAAAACATATGCATAACAGTGCCCACTTCACTTTTACATTTAAAACAAAAATTGGATATGGATATTATATGGATATTATTTAACATGCACAGGTGTTAAATAAAAACGAGTAATGAATTTGAAATTTTGCTCATGTTGAGCTACAGAGGTGCATTTAGGAAATGTCTGCTTACATACCGACACCAATCATCGTCACTAAAAGATATGGTCAGGTCACATTCCCATAGGGTTCTCAATGAGTTATTGGATAAGGCGCCCATTAATATACCTTATAATTATAAAACCATCACATCAAAACAATCATTCTGTCCCACTAACTCTAACCAGATCATTTCCAAATAAATAAACTGACATCATTACTAATACTAACCAGACATCATTAATCTTAAAAATAGCCACATACCAATGATTCTGCTAACTGGCCATCACCACAGTCTTAAAATAACCATGAAGTTATATTCCACCATACTAACCACACGTTACCACAACCTTAAAATACCCACTTAGATATATATCAACTGTCCCAATAACCAGATATAAACTCTCTTGTTGTGCTCAATAACTGTCGATTCCATGTGGTGTGATGCTGAACAGCTGCCCATCCTGCGATCTGATGCTGCTGTTTCGTTTGTCTTGACTGGATGCCCCTGTTTGCCGATGACGACCAGAGAAAGATCCCCATCAAGGTTTTTTCCTCTTGATCTGAGGGAGTTTTTTCTTGCCACTGTCACACATTTGCACAAATTCGATTTATTAAAGATGTTATATATATATTATATTATATGAGATGGTCATATTATATCTGTCATATATATATATATATATATATATATATATATATATATATATATATATATATATATATATACATATATATAATCAAAATCATTCTCAGCCTGTGATGATGTCACATGTCTACAGTGTCATTCCTATGGAAAATAAAGCAATCTTAAAGCCAGAAAGGCTGAATGATATACTAAGTGAGATATTCAGCTCGCTATTCCTCAGCGAGAGAGAGAGCAGCCATTTACAGCAACAAAAAATGGCAGTCTACCATTAAAAGGGATTTTGTTCCCAGCATGCTCACGATTCAGCACCAAATGTTAAGTGAACAGAATGGACTGAGGCGAAGTGTCATAGTGAAGCTTCATTTTCCCACGTTTGGTGTCATTTACACTTGGTGCAATTTAAAGATCCATTCTTGGAAGATTCAGCAGGGTTCTTCACGACCTGACGAACGATGCCAACTTGGCGTTGATTACTTAGATATTTACAGAATTGTAAGGAAATAATCTAATCCAATCTAATAAATAAATAATCTGAGGGAGTGCCACAGTGGCAGAGTGACTTGCATTCATAACCACAAGGTCACAAGTTCAAAACCTTTGATGTCACTTCAAAGAAGTAAGATTAAATGTCAGAAGCCTACAGGTCCTGGTATCCTGCCCTTTCACAGCACTGTGTTGCAACCTGTTACTACTGTCATTGAGAAGTGTGTAGCCAAGACATGATACTGCAATGTTTCTAGTTTGGATTAAGCATTTTGAGAACAATCTCAAAGTAAACCCACATCTGTGTAGCAACTGTACCGCTAACCCTAAACAGGTCTAAACATGGCCTTACAAATCTTAAAGTGATGTACTAGTTACATACCAAGCATCTCAACAAACAGACCTAAACACACCTTTAGGCAGTCGTGGCCAGAAGTTGGGGCAGTCGTGGCCTGAAGGCGGGGCAGTTGTGGCCTGAAGGTTAGGGATCTGGTCTTGTGAGCAAGGCACCTAACCCCAACTGCTCCCCGGGCGCCATGGATAGGGCTGCCCACTGCTCCAGGCACGTGTGCTCACTGCTCCCTAGTGTGTATGTTCACTACTGTGTGTGTATGTGGGTGTTTCATTCCATGGATGGGTTAAATTTAGAGGTAAAATTCCGCTGTGTACAAACACATGTGCCTAATTCTAGTTCTAAATTCTAAATTATGAATCTCCAAAATAATCCCAGGAAATCTTCTATGTGCACAAGCTTACACAACATTGAAGATGTTCACTTCCCTTGCTTCTAGTGCAACAGATTCCATACAGACAGTGGCATTGCATTGCACATCTATTTTAAATGTAAATATTCTTCATGACACAAACGAGTCATGCTGTGAAAAGTTTGAAGGCTAGACAATTATTCTTGAAGGAGCCTTAAAAAAAAAGAATTCATGACTGAAGAGAAACTACAGTACAGTCTACATATTCTGCTCTTCATCCTGCGAGCTGAACAGAGACACATGAAAGCCTCAGCCCCATTATTAACAGAAGGCTGGAGGGCAGGAGTTATATAACTATTTTGACTTTCAGCTTTCAAACCATCAACTCATAACGCAGTGCGTGTCTGACAAACATACACAAACAAAACCTGTATCGAGACGCAAGGAGTTTCAGGATGTGTCAGGAATTTGTCTAACTTCCCGAGAAAAAAGCAGAGCGTGTGGGGTGAAACAAACCTTGGCTCTCGTCACGACGTTGTTGAAGAAAAAAGTGCCGTGTTGCTTTGTGGTGTTTGTGAATGACGTGCTGAAACAGTGAAGACTGCGTTTACCTGTTATCCAGTGATGAACATGCTTTTGTGATTCACAGCTTCGTAGCGTGAAAGAAAGTAATTATTTATCTATTCTTATACATTCTGACTATTACCTGTTCTGACTGCTAAGTGACTGGCATCTTCAAATCAAGAAGTTTCTCCAGGTTTTAGCTTCCCTCTTTGAGTTTCTTCTAGACTTGGTGCTAAGATACCCCAAAAAGGGAGTTGGATGCACGGTATACTGTATAATGTAGGATGTGAGTATGATGCACTCACTGGCTACTTCTTCATTATGCTAGTGTACATTTAAAGGCTGCTGTTATAGGAAAAGAATTGAGCAAGTGGTTTTATAACAATTCATCAATGGTCAGACTCTTACTGGACTAAATGACCATGAATGAAGTGTCATGAACACACATTTTTCTAGGGATACATATTTAAAATAGAATAAAATCATTACATTATTAACTTCCACTTTCCAAGAGCTGCTCCACTGCTGCTCCACTTCACATATATATAAAATCTCATTGTCCATTTTATCAGCTCCACTCACCACGTAGGTGCTCTTTGTAGTTCTGCAATTACAGACCATATTCCATCTGTTCTCTGAATACTTTATTAATCCCCTTTCACCCTTTACTTCAGTGGTCAGGACTACTGCAGGACCACTGTTGTCACATCACGTGAAACTGATATCGTGGTGGTGTGTTATGCTAGTAAGTGTGAATCAGACACAGCAGTGCTGCAGGAGTTTTTAAACACTTCAGCGTCACTGCTGGACTGAAAATAGTCCACTAACCGAGACTTATCTAGCCAACAATGTCCTGTGGGCAGCTCTCTGCTCCCTGATAAAGGAGTAGAGGATGACCAACACAAACTGTGCAACAGCAGATAAGCCATTGTCTCTGACTTTACATCTACAAGGTGCGCCAACAAAGTGGGAGTGTCCAGTAGAGTGGACAGTGAGTGGACGCAGGAACTTATTATGCTCATTTCTGTTAGTAATTGATTTTTGGCTTACTTGAATGGATTATATGCTCCAAATTTCCCCAAAACTAATATTTTTTTCATATTGTACATCTGTATTCACCCTCTGACTGAAATGCTCTGTTGGGCGTGTGTGTCTTTAAGCCCCGCCTCCTGATGAGCTCAGTGTGCACTGATTAGTAAACTGGCCCACGCTGTTTTAATTGCAAGTTGTGCTACCATACTGCTGTGACTATTCCTACAATGGTGGCGGTTCATCTGTATCAACTCAGTAATGGTACTGTACGGGTGCTGAGCACTGAAGAAGACGATGAAGGTGGGATAAGAAAGTATACAAAAAAAAACAGAATACCTGCATATGGTGGAGCTGATAAAATGGACAATGAGTGTAGATACAAGGAGGTGGTTTGGTTGATGCATATATATATATATATATATATATATATATATATATATATATATATATATATATATATATATATATCTGAATTAGAATCAGACTTTATTGGCTACTTTATTGGCACACATACAAGGAATTTGTTTTTGGTTACAGTAGCTCACAGTACACGATTACAGAATTAACAAACACACCCAACCTATACATACACATACACACACACACACACACACACACACACACACACACACACACACTGACATACACGCACAGATACACCTGTAAACTTAACATGTGTAGAGTTGTATATTTGACCGCTGTGATTTGTAAATAATGTCGCTGTTTTGAGCCCTTCTTTAAAAGTAAAAGATAAAAGCAGCTAGATGCATAACAATTTCTAACCTATTTATATAGGTTGATGCCTACATAAATATTTATTATGCCACCATTTGTACCACTACATTTGGTGCACTACAGTTTTTATTTGCTCAGCAGATAAGTAGCAGATAAGATAAGTATTCAAATTGTATTAATAGTCTTATATTATGGCAGTGTGTTTGTTTAACCCTTTTGCTTAAGCTTTTCTTTGTGGTAACCCAGTATTATCTGCAGTTATCATCTAATACCTTGACTACTCAATACTTCATTAAGCTAAACCAAGGCTTAGATGAAGCTAATAGTAAGAGTTAGTGATGAGTTAGAGAGGAATCTGTGTTGTAATTGATTTGTGCTGAAGTGGATTTGTGCTGTTTGACTTCAGTATTCATTTTGTATTGTTTGTATTCTCACACATACAAAATAAATATCATTTAGAATTAATAACTCTCCATTTCTGTATTTTCAGCTTCTCCATCCTTTCAACGTTAGCCACAAACAAGAGCAGTATTGGGCAGGGAGCACAGTAAGACTGTGATTTACTGGCTGTTATTCCACAGAATAGTTGCAAATCCATTTTTACTACTTTATAAGGACTTTAGGGGACACATGAGTTCATTGTCGGTCCATTGTTGCCATGAATCCAGCTCTTTTATATGGAAACTGTTATAGAATAAAGATGTTCCAGACACACATTGCTAGTAATGGATGAGCATGTAAGGATATACAGAAATAAAGGAAAACAAACAAACAAACTAACATAAAGACAAAAAAAGAACACTCCAGCAGGCACAAGCCTTCCAGCCTGGACGTATTGGATTCATGCATTTTATTGATGAAAACCTCACATCAAAAGGTTGCATAGTCGAGAGCGGAGCACTGGCAATGTTCTGCAGAGCTTTTCTTCTAATGAGGCTATAAAGCAGGGCTGCTGCTGCTGGAAACCGGTGGGGCTGACTGCTGAATGCTGTTGATTAGGATGATTGAGATAAATATGTGTCTTTTTTATTCATATCACAGCACGTTTCTGCCTTGCTTCCATTTGCGGTGATCACATGTGGGGCAGGGGGGCTCGAGTGGCTATTGTTACTATTCCATTGCTGAATTACTTCACCTTTTATCGAAGCAAAGCCATCTTGTGAATTCAGTCATAAAATATTTGAATGAAATGGGAAGCAGTGTAATCCTGAGACAATTACATGCTCACACGAACAGGCACATTTTCTATGATGGTCTACAGTATGGAGACTTCATTATATGACAGGAAACAGCAAATAGTCAGGTTATGAGACAGGTGGCCTTGGTACTGCAGACTATAATTGAAAACATCCTATGAGGGCAAATGTGTTTTTCCTGTGAAGCATCAATCAAACCTGATTTTATTGGAAAACATGTTCCTGTGCATTGTGATCTATCTGTAGATCCTATACGAACAAAAAAGTCACATTTTTTGTTGCTTGTCTTTTTGTAATTAAAAGGACATTAAAGATAACAATGAAGCCTGGTGTAATTGTAAAAATGCCATGTTTATGAGGTTACGGCTCAGAGGGTCTCAGTCTTGGAAACGATTAAACGATGCACACACCCGGCATTGTTTTCCTCCCCTAATCTCAGAATCAAAAAGCAGGCAAGAGACCGTGAGAGAAAGTGGGGCATGCTTGTCTTGTATTACTCAAGGGCTTCATTTTGGCTAAGCGCACCACATTGCTTATGCATTCATTAGAAAACTGGAGAAAATATGCAATTCCTCTGACACACAGTGCAATAGATCTATATCTTGGCATAATAGTGGCTCACCATCTGCCAAAATATAACTAGACTGTGGTCAAACACAGGTCAATTCCCATTAAATAGAGTAAGTCTGCATCAAAACCTTATAACTCAATTTTAATGTATTAACTGATACAAGCATGTGTCCAAAAAGTTTGGTCACTGTACTAAAACAGAATTCAGTGATGTGTAAATCCTATATTTAGTTAAAAATTAAATCTTTGCTGTCCAATGAAAAACAAGATATCTCCAAAATTGCAACTTCACAGGAGACCAAAACCTACTTTACTTTTAATGTAAGTCAATGGAACCAGAATTTTTTCCAAGCTGTTTTGGAGCATTCCTATTGGTCCATTCATCATAAAATTGTAATAATAATAATATATAATGTCACCAGCAGCTATTGTGTTCAAATAACGTAGAAAACTAAATATTGACAAATAAAGAGATAAATGATTTTCATTGAACAGCGACGTAATACAACATATCAAATGTTTCATAGTTTTATTAAAAATATTTGTCAATATTAAATTTAATGCCAGCAACATGTTTCTAAGAAGTTGGGGCCAGAGCAACCAAAGAGTTTACAAAAAGAGCATCACAGAGGGTCTATCAGAAGTAAAGATGGGAAGGGGGGTGCCTCTTCTGTGAAAGACTGCTTATCTTCATTTACAGTATATCATTTCATTAAAACATTCAGAAAATCCAGAGATATCTCTTTATGTAAGGAAAAAGTCACTGTATTAAAGCAGACATGATTGTGTAGTTGAAACACAGCAACGCAGACAGACACCTATTGTTCATTAGTTCATTACTGCATTGGGAAAGTTAAAACTCGACCATATAAAGAAGAAATATAAGCAGGATCCAGAGCGACTGCCACCTTCTCTGAACCTGAGCTCATTTAACATGGACTGAGGTGAAGTGAAAAATGTTTTGATTTTTTTTGGGACATCACTAAAGTCTAATCCTTGAGGACGAAAAGGAGAAGGACCATCTGGCTTGTTATCAATGCAGAGCTCAAAATCCAGCATCCGTGATGGTATGAAGGGCATTAGTGCACATGGCACAGCTGACTTGCACTTCTGTGAAAGCAACATTAATACTGAACAATACACGGGTTTCAGACGACATCGTTTTCAGAGGAGGCCTTACTTATTTTAACAAGAGAATGATGTTATAAAAACAACATTCTGTAAGTATTACAACAGCATGACTCTGTAGGAAAAGAGTCTAGGCACTAAACTGACCTGCCTGCTGTCCAGAAACTCACTAAACACATTTGTTGCATTATAAAAGTAAAAATATTACAAAGAAGACCCCGAACTGTTAAGCAGCTGAAATGTGATATCAAGCAGGAATAGAAAAATATTTCCCTAGTTCCAGTCCCAACTTCTTTGGTTGCTGGCATCAAATTTAAATATAAATCATTTTTAATATAAATTTTAAAAAAAATTATAAAAATAAAAAATTCCCAGTTTTAATATTTGATATGGTTATTATACTCTTTTCAGTTAAATATGTGGTTTAATGCATCATCATTAGTCTATAATTCCCTGTTAGTTTAAAAGAGACTTACTATAGATCTACATCTTGATATGCCAAAATATAACTAGTTATTGACTTTGATAAGCATCGTAACCCCATTTAACCTATTCATACTTTTTCTACACCATTTAGAATTGCTACCATCCTTTATATGATTATTACATTGTCCCACTGCAACATCAGAAATATCGTCACTGAGACAGCTTGTTGCACAATAAGATTTCATTACAACAAACCTAAAATATATAAGGAGCAGGTTTTCAAATATACCTGCATGCAGATTTGTAATTTGCTCATGCGTTTGTCTTAGAATAACGGCTCGTCCTTTGAAGTGTTTAAAAATGTAAAAGCATCATGTGACCTTTAAGGCCGGGAGCTTGCTCTGTGAACAGGTTGGCACATCATTTCCATACTTTGTGTGCCTTCAGTGTGTCTTGAGCTGCCATGGTGATGGCATTTAGGACTCTAATAGAACAGTTCGTTACTGTCAGAGAGTGGAGAGTCATTCAGCTCTAATGACAGCATGTGAGGATTTTCATGGTCAATAAAAGATGCTTCAAAAACCAAAAGCAGGCGGCTTCTCAGTGGTCGAGACTTCTGGCGAGACTTCCTGCAGATATACAAACACACATGATGTACATGGTCTAAAACTCAGCTGTATTTTACAGGAGTTGGGTTTCCTACAGTCTAACCTCTCTCTCTCTCTCTCTTTCTCTCTCTCTCGCTCTGTCTCTCTGTTAGCTGTCCCTGCCTTTGTCTGTCTTTGTTTCCTTATTTGTCTGTTTCTCTCCTTGATTCCCTCTTTCAATTTTCTCTTTTTCCTCATTTTCACCTTTTCTTTCTGTTTCATTTCATTTTCTGTGGTTTACTTCATTTCCTTCTTTTCTCTCACACTCTCTCTCTCTCTCTCTCCATGCTCTTCGTTTCCTCTTACCCTTTCCTTGTTTTTCTTGTTTAACTTTCTGAGTCTTTGTTCTCTCTTTGCTTTGTCTTTTGTCCTCTCTTTTTCTCCATATTTCCCCTTTTTGTTTCCCAGCTTTAGTGTCTTGCCTGATTCCCTCATTCTTTTTTCTTTCCTTTTTTCTTTCTTTGCCTTATTTTCTCACAAACTTCAGATTTTCCCATGTTTTTTGTCTTTCTTTTTTTCTCCTTCTCTCTCTTTCCTCATTTTCACTCTGTCCCCATTTCCCAGTTTTACCTTTTACCATTTTTTTATTACTTGTAGTTCCCTCCTCCTTTTTTTCACCCCCACATTTCTTCCCCATCATTTGTGAAATTGACCCCTTCTCTCTCTCTCTCTCTCTCTCTCTCTCTCTCTCTCTCTCTCTCTCTCTCTCTCTTTTATTTTTGCTACTTTTTTCTTTGGCTCCCTCTTTCTTTGTCCTTGTTTCCATCCTTTTCTCTCACTCTTCCCCCATTTGTACCCTTCCATTTTTTACTTACTTTAGTTTCCAGCTTCCTCTTTTTCTCTCCCTTATTTCCTTTTTTAATCTCACCCTTTTCTCTCCCTCTCTTTTCACTCTTTCTCTCTTGTTTTTCTCTCCCTCCTTGTTTCTCTTTTATTTCTTTATATTCCTCCTTTTTCTCCCCTCTCCTCTTTTTTTACTCTCTTCCCATTTTCAAACCTCTCTCACTCCTCTCCTTTTTCTTGCTTTATTTTTTTTGCCTTTTCTTTTTCTCTCCCTTTTTCCTATTTTTTCTGCATCCTTTCTTAAAGCTGTCTCGGGTTCCCTTTTTTTAACACCTTTTTTCTCTACCTCCCCAGTTCTCTCTCTCCTCCTCTCCATTCTCTCTCCCTTTTCCTCTGTCCTTGTCTCTTTTCCTTTTCTCTGTCCCCTCTATCTTTATTTGTTTGCCTCTTTCCCTTACCCCTCCCCCCCGACTGTCTCTTTACAACTATTTCATCCAGATGACCCATTAGACCTGCTCAATGCTCGCCAAATAACCAAACCACTTTATCTCTCACAAATCAAAAACTGACTGAGGGGATGGAGGTGTGGTGGAAGGGGGGAGCAGTTGCCATAGCAACCAGTCGTTCTTTGTGTCACATTTCACAGATTCACTTTGCTCGGACCTCAAAGCCTCGAACCAGAGGCGGGTGGTTACCGGTTACGTGTGTGTTCAGTCGCATTGATGGATTTGCTGAGTTTTTTTATTTACTTCTGTCCACGTTTAATGATGAATTCCTTCTCATGTTGGGCTTAATTTCATTCTGTTTTGTGGGTGACAGCATCTGTCCTGCTCTGGGATTTGTGGGTCACATCAGAATCTGGAGCTGTAATATTTTATTTAGAACAAAAGGGTCCTCCAAAAGAGAAAGGCCTACAAACTTCAGTTCCCAAGCAAATAAATGTTCCACTAGTTCCTCTGCAGTGTTATAATGTCCTGGTCCTTTTGGACTTCTACTCAGTCTGTTCTCAGTAACAACAGACTTCATTAACATTATTGTCGCATCCCGCTATTGGCCCGTGCGACTGTAGACTCTTAAGTGCTCATGAGAAGCACGGGACTCATAGTTGTTTTGTGCTGGGCTGTGGGGTCGCAGTCTTGGTGTCTAACATGGGGGAGACATGGGCTTCACGTGGCCTGCATGCTTGTCAGCCAGTGCTGAGCTGCGGTTCTCTCTGCTTCTGGTTCAATAGAGCTTTTGTTTGTCATGTTTGTCAGGTGACAAAAGGCGAAGTTTTTAATGACTTGCATGCTTAACTCTTGTGCGATCTTAACATTCTGTTTACTCCCCTTGTCCTACGGGTCAAAAATGACTTGCCCTACCAAAGCCCCAAAATAAAGCTTTATTAAATTGTAAATCCAAAATTGATTTTGCATGATGAACCAATCTGTTATTTATCAATTCAACTCAATTAAATTCTTTTATTATCATGTATTTTTTGTTACACAATACAAAAAGACAATCAGCAATGAACAGTATTATACTTTTTTACCACAAACCAACAGTTTTCATTTATTCAGTAAAGGTTTATTATGCTACTATAAATGTGAAGTAACTACTTCTGAATTAATTATATTGAAAGGGCAAAAACAGTCAACATTATATATTTTATAACTTTATATTTTTAGGAAGTGAAATAATTCTCTCCTAACACAATAAAACAACAAAATGCTGCTTGATTTTGGGATCAATTTTTAACATCAACTCTATTTAGCACATGTAGGAGGTGAAATAGGAGGTGAAAAAATTGTCACCTGTAACATTGTGCCCCCTCATTTCAACTTGTCAAATCAAGCACAACCCGCACCCCCTGGTTCTTCTCTGGTGCCCCACTCGGCAGCCTCCCTGTGTACACTTGCATATTCCATGCAAATGCAAGTTCCAAGTTTAAATGTTTAAATGCTTTTATAATTCTCGGGTCAAAAATGACCCATAAGACAATCTTTGTACCCTAGTGGTGTACAGCCCACATGGAAACATAAACAAAAACTAAAGTATCACTTTTTCTAATGATGGGGTCCCTTTAGGAAAAGTCATAAAATTTTAAGTTGGAAAAAGATGAACATGGCTGAACATGGTAGCGGGTCACTTTTGACCCGCTAGACAACACAAAGGTTAAAAAGGGCTGTAAAGGCCAAAAGCAAAAAAAATAAAATTAAAAAAAAGCTTAAAGCACCTTAAGCATCATTGGCAAATAAAGGTTTGACTTGATTTCAGTTCCAGAACTGTTTAACTTTGTGGCTTTTCTGACCCTCATTGTCTCCTTTTGCCATACATAGTTGACCAAGGCAGTCAAAACTCCTATGCCTGTATACCAGTGACTGCATACATTCCAGTCACTGCATTTCTCCTAATTTCTACACTTCGTCCTACTCTACCCACGTCTGCCCCCAGCACACTGGTGGTCAGCTTCTTATTAGATACTGCCTTATTACGAGGAGGAGTGCGGCTCTGGTGGGCTCTTGCTGCGCTCCTTCCCCCTCCCATACCCTCCTTGAATTTCCCACGCCTGCTCGTGTCACATCCGGTTCAGCACCACGGCTAGCAGCTCGCGTCTCAAATTTGCTTCCCCTCACCTCCGTGCTTGCATTAAGAAGCCAACTTTTGATAGTGATGAAGTGATTTTCTTTTTCTTTTTTTTTCTGTGGTCCGTCCTCCGATCTCGCTCCTGCCCTTCTGAAAGAGGGGCTAGCAAAAAATAGAAAGGGGGGGTCGCGGATAGCGTCGACAAACCGAAGCGCAGTAAATATGCTAAAAGACGCCGAACTGCTTTCATCGTTTCCTTTATTTTGATAGCGAGGTCCGCGAGAAAGAAGAGAAAGAAAGGGAGAAGGAGAAAGAGACAGGAGGAGAGAGGCGGACCGTGGTGGCCAAAGCCGATCTGCATGTGATAGCCCCGGATCAGGTGGTGGACGGCGGCGGAAGATGCAGCCTGCAAGCAAGCTCCTGAGTCTCACCCTCCTCGTCCTGATGGGCACTGAACTCACCCAAGTAGGTTTATAAACGCCATTTTCTTCCCCCAACCAGCCACCGCAGGGCTAATTAGTCCGATATGCGCGCAATAAGCCAGCGCTGCCACTGCAAATCCCTCATTGTAATGGGGTAGATTATGCTTTTAAGCCTGCTGTAGTAATGTGGCTAAGCCTGTTTAAGAAAGAATAATCACTGCAGGGGGGCTACCCACCTCTTTCTGGACCACATACATAGAACGTTTCGACTGAACTTTGCAGATGTGAAGGTTAACAATGCAGAATAAATATTGGCTATAACTGATCAACAGCTAATGCCATCAAGATCATGATCATGGTCATTCATCATCGCCGTTCAGCACCACTAGTTCACGATTGAGGCTTAAGGAACAGCAAAGCCATGGATGTGCTATCAACAAGGCAACATCTCCATTCCTGCTGTTGTTTTTCAGCTCTTGACATAATGTGTGCATTGTGTGGAAGTTTCATGATGACTTGATCAAAAGTAAAAAAAAAAATACTTCTAGACTTCTAGTGAAGGATTGGGTTATTTTGGAGAGCTTTTGTTCCGACAGCAGCCATGTGGTAACTTTATATAAGAAGGAAAATCATAATTTACTTTGAATGAAAGTCAATGGAACTGGACTTTTTTTTAAGTAACTCTGGGACATTTGTTTGGGTCCAATCCTCGTGAAATTTAAACACGATGTAAAGGTCAACAGGCATTTCTAAATCCCAAAAAACATGAAAGTTTTTAAAAAATTAAGCTCTACTTAAAACATTGTTTGAAATTAATCATACCAAAAAGAATTAGATGCTTTTCGTTCCACTCACTTACTTATTCTTTCACATAACAACTTCTGGTAGACATCTGACTACTACTGGTAGTTCAGCGTGTGATAACCGGGGGACAAAGAAATCAAGGTTCATATCCTGTGCCACTTTGAATTGACAAAACAGAAATGCCATGTGAAGCTTATGTGAAGGTTCTTCTGGAAGATCATACTTTTACTTTTGGTGGAAACTTTTTCCCGCAGCTCAAAAGTATGTTCCAACACCTTTGGTGTGGGGGAACATCTTCAACGTGTTAATTAATGCAATGAATAATGCTGGTTTACAGTGAGAAAATACCTCCAGAGTTAGACTGAAATTCTCAGCAAGAGTGAAAAAAGATTCATCTTGGTGTGGATTTTTAACACAGAGCAAAAAGTGAAAAGGGACTGGCTGATTTACACTGTACTAACGAACCTAGATTATGTTTGGCAATGTAGAAACTGACAGAATTGGAGATATCTGATATCTAAAATTTAAATATATGAATATAGTCCAGAATATGACATTGCCTTTCATTGTCTTTCATTTCTGCCTGGGTTACATGAATGAAATTTATTTTATTCCAGCGCTGAGACAAGCTATATGAGAAGCCAACATGCAAACAAGGAATTTTTGATTGTCAAGCAAATCCCAAATATAACCTATTCCTATTCATTTTAAGTTATTAAGAAATTAGTTCACAAATGAGTAACCAGTTTAGGCAAAATACTGAAGTCTAGTCATAAGGTGAAATAAGCCAGGCTAAGACAGTTAGACATGTACCCAACGTAACACCTTATATCAACAAGTAAAACTACTTAGGAAGGGAAAGTAGTCTGAAGACTGTAGATGACCGTGCTTAAGCATCTGTATAGATCTGTTAATGACATTAGCTGAGTGCAACCTCTAAATGTTTCTGGATCTTATGTGGAAATCCAGGTTGCAAAATGATGCTCCAACTCTATCAGGAGCACAGAGGGGCTGTAGCCAGGAGGATAAAGAAAACTGCACTGCCCCCTGTTGGCTAATGCAAGTCATTTAGCAACACATGCAAAAATCATTTTAGAAGCATTAGTCCAGCACTGCCCTCCTTCTTTCCATTACCTGTAATGTTTGGTATCTTCATGAAATAGTTATACCTGATGGAGGACCCACTTATGATAATAATGAATAATAATGTTCTGCTTGAGGGCTGCTCTTATTTTTAGGGTTGCAATATTCCCCTAGGTCATAAATAAACACAAAAGAAGAATCGTATAAGAGCAGGTGTGGTTTGCATGCACTGAGTAAAGGTAATGCAATTATATTGGCATCTACATAAATTAAATATATTACTGCAGTTATTTGCAGCAGTGCACACGGGAGTTCTTCAGATGTTCCTTAATAAAGACAGTGGCTCTGCACAGAACTATAAACACCCAAAAAACGTTTGGATACTTAAATGGTCCCTTGGATTTTGAAATGCTTCTTCAGATTGATGGAAAGTTCGTTGTATATATTAAAAATATGTTTATTTAACAAAAAATGTTCTGCTGTTGTTTAAGATGTCCAGCTTATAACAACAGAAACACCCTTTTTCTGCTATGTAGAACAACACATAGTCCATTAATCTTCAGAACCACTGAAACATGCAAATAAGAGTTTATGTTTCTGTATAGAACCACGTTCTTTACTAAAGAACCACTAAAGAGCCATCATAAAGCTAAGTAAGCTAAAAGTCTAGGTATTTACGCTTTTATGTATCTAAAAATCCCTAAAACATCCATTTTTAAGTGCACTTGTATTATATAGGCCCTAAATGCAGCGATAAACCTCCAGATGTGTAGTTTATTGTGCAGTAGTGCGATATTGTTCGCAGTCGTGAGTTGAAAACCAAAAAAAAAAACGCAAAACAGCGGAGCGGTTCATGAATATGTAATGAGGTGGGCGTGACCAGCGGGCCAATGAGACGCCTTGCCGAGTCTCGGCGGTTTGCATTACACGAATGCAGGCGTAGAGTCCTGACGGCGTTCAAGCAGCAGCTCTTCCTCGTCCTCCTCCTCGTCCTCAGCCCGCCGCTGTGTTTGAGAACAGACAGAGAGGAGAGCCATCATGTCCCGCACGGGCGCGCGCGAACGGGTCTCCACGCCGCGAGGCCACTCTTTCTCCGGCCAGTCCGGCCGCCTGAGCCCCACTTCCCCGCTGGCGCGCGCACAATGAAGGATTTAGAGGAGCGGACTCGAGCGCAGAGATGTCGGTGCCTTTGCTGAAGATTGGAGTCGTGCTCAGCACAATGGCCATGATCACCAACTGGATGTCGCAAACCCTGCCCTCTTTGGTCGGGCTCAACACCACGAAGCTCGCGGCGGCTCCTCTAGGAGTCCCGGACAGGAGCACGGGAGTGAGTGAGAGAGAGAGAGAGAGAGAGAGAGAGAGATGCACTATAGGTTCTAAAATGAATGCAAAATCAGGGCTGGCAATGCTTGTTGTAGAAGCAAACTGATTGGTCAAGATCCTTATTGGGCTATTATTATTAATATTATGCAAATTCAGTCGTTGGTGAGGTTTTAAATAGCTTATTAGGCAGTTATTATGACCGTTATTACTATTATTATATAAACATAGGGGCTGGTGTGGTTCTTAAATGCCATATTAGGCCTTTGTTGTATCTCTATTATTATTAATGTGGAAGAGGGTGGTCTGTAAGGTTCTTAAATGGCATATTATTATTATTATTATTATTATTATTATTGTTGTTGTATGTTGAATAATCACTTGCGTATTAATACTTTAATTTGAAGTTAGTATATTATAATTATTGGCCTATCATGATTTTAATTCCTGTTATTAGCAATAGTAAGTTTGACACCATTGTCACTTTAATTCTTCAGTAACTGAAATGCAGTCAGGCACAGGTTCTTAATATATCACTAATATCATAATGATTATCATAGAGATTTTGATCTCTGCCTGTTCTTGTAGACAAGCTTCAACTCCAATTATAGAAGGTGTCAAATACCCAAGCCTCTTTAATTATAATCACATAAGGCATTAACATGGTTAGGAATGCAGCCTCGTGGGACCTTATACTGCCTCCTTTGTCTTTCTACAAAGGTAACCATGAAATCACTGCCAAACAGAATTACGTGATCATGCACAGACATGTCTGCGCGACTTGTGAACTGAAAAAATGAGCTAATCTGTGAAATCGCTGCAGTGCTCTAAACTGTAATCACGAGAGCTGATCCAACCTGAGAGGAAATGTTTGCCTGATTGGATTTCCCAAGTACAAAAACTCCTAAATATGCAGAAAGCTTGCTGTAAACAGTGCAACACAGCAGAATAATAATATGTTTCAGCATTTGGATAACTGCTTGGAAGGCATTAACAGAGCTGCTGTTCTATGCTCATCACTCACGCTTTACCTGACAGAAATCATTTTTTTCTTTTTTTTTCTTTTGTTAGCTCAGAAAGCAACTGTAACAATGTGTGTGTGTAAGTGAGGATGCCAGGGGTTCTTTTAAAAGGTCTGCCCCAGGAACCTGCCTAAAATTCTACAAAATGGTTTTTCCTTGTATAGCCATTTATTTGAAAAGCTGCAGAGAGTGCAATACCACATTTCAGACCTTCAAAACCTTCTTAGATTTGAGATTATGGGTCGGTGGATAATCCCAACATAGACTACCACAATCGCAGTCGATTACAAAGATGTGCGTTTAATTTGGTAAAACCTCTTCTCTGGAATTAGAATATGGAGAATCCATCTCAGAATTGGAGATTAGATTGAGATGTTGGGGAAGGTTTCTATGTTCCATAAATCCAGATGTCTCTCTAATCGAGCCTTGTGATCATAGTTATGCAAAACCCTCTTTGGGGGAAGTGCAGTTCATGGTGACAGATGGAAGGTCCTAGAACTTGGACGAGAGCTAAGACTAGGCTGCAAGTCTCGTGACTAGAAAATCTAGTAGATCTTTCAACTTGTGTCGATGCGTCATCAGCTGCATATGGCTCAAACCCAGCAAGATGAAAATAAGTGCAATGTCTTGCTGTGCCTAAGGAATGTAAAGGAACTGGAAATCATGAGAATTAAGACCAAAAGCAATTACTTGGTTTATGGAGCAATGACATAGAAGGACCACTTGTGGTTCCCTGAAGAACCTTCTGATTAAGTGTCTTTAGTTGTTTTTTTTAAAGAACTATCCGTTGAAGGCAATGGTAAAATATAAAATCGTTAAGTGGTTCTTTGGTACAAGAATTGAAAAGATGTTGCATGTGTGGTTCTTCAAAGCAGCAGTTTTCAAACTAGTCCTCCGGGTCCCTCAGATGGTTCATATTTTTGCCCTATTTCTATGTACAAAAATATGGGCCCTGAGAACCAATGCTTTAAACAACTTTGCTCTAAACAACCTTAAAAAATAGTCCCATAAAGCACCTTAAAAGATTGCCTTTGTTAAAAGTAATTAAACCCTTTGGTTGGTACTATATAGAATTCTAGCGTTCTTTAGGGAATCAGAGTTATGTGCCATTGCTCCAAAGAACACTCTTTGACACCTTTATTTTTAGGACTAGAGGCCCAGTCTTGTGGGCAAACTGTATGTTTTTTTTATACCAACTCCCAACAGAACTGTTCCAGGTAATCAGGAGTTGGAGAATGCTAACTTTCTGGGTCAGGTATCTGGGACTGTGAATTGAATTGTGAGGTGGAACAGCCAGGAAAGCTAGCGATTGGGCTGGGATCCTCTAGTGTGACCTGTCTCTGTAGACTCTCTCACACTGACCTTGTTTGTCTGTGTATGACGTGCTTTTGCCAGGTGCTGCCTGCAAACCCAGAGGAGTCCTGGCAGGTGTACAGCTCGGCACAGGACAGCGAGGGTCGTTGCGTGTGCACTGTGGTGGCTCCACAGCAGACCATGTGTTCGCGGGATGCCAGGACCAAACAGCTACGACAGCTTCTGGAAAAAGTAACCTTTGCATTCACAGACAGGGCAAATTCACGCATCATCTATCTAGCACATAGTACATAATATTTTAAGATGCCAAACACCTGATAGACCTGTCTTGTAACTCAGTCAGTTATATTTAGCAGGCTAGAGATTTTCCACAAGGGGGCACTATTCACCATAGCATAGGTGTGTGTCTTTTTTAACACATTTGAACTCAAGGCAGCGATTTGAACATTTCACACAAAGATACATTCTGATTACACAACCATGTGTGCATGTGTTAACTATTAGAATACGAGGTACTACTTTATTAAATAGTGCTGTATTATTATTATTGTTGATACTGTATTATTAGTCTATTCACTATATACTTTCCCAATTTATTACATGTCTAATTACAAAGCAAGTGACTCAATGAATTACTTTAATGTGTTGGCAGATTATAGCTGCTATTGGCAATACATCAACCTGAGTGGGCTCTTATGACTATGCTCCATTTTGGGGAAAAAACAATACCAATTTGTGGATAGACAATAACAGCAAAACCAAGAAAGTTGAAATTGATTCTAAATTCGTACGTTGAACTGACTGGTATAAATTAAAAACACTGAGCTGAGGAGCTGCTGTGTGGTTGCTTTTACTAACAGCAAATTAAAAAAAATATTGATTTCACATTTGCTCTTCTGCCATGTCTTGGTTTGACAGGGCTACCGTAAAAAGCCAGGTCAGTGTGGTGCCAATGCTAGCTAGCATACTATTTGTATAACAGGGTTAATGAAGTTTACAAAAGTAGAAGAATTCGCAGATAATTTGCCAACCAAGAGACAAAATAAAAATAGAAAATACATATTTTCAGTGGGGCTATTACACCAGCTAGATGCTGGGAGACTGAAGGACAATGACTCCAAATAGAGCAAATTTATCTTTTTGATATATTGTTTGTGTGCTATGGCAGGCAGTGTGGGCGTATATTCACCTGACAAAGTTTATAAATGACCCAAAACACTAATTCAGTTTTGGTGTTTCTCTATTGGTTTTGCTTTATACTGCTGTTTTACATTACAGTCTATGGAGAGTGTCATTTGTTTCCCCCCGAAAAGAGAGAGGGTGTGTTTCAAGCCAGAGTTCTTTGATGTGCCAATCTGATGTATAACATGCTCCTTACCCTAAGGGTTAAAATACTGTTAATACTGATCATTTCTTCTCTTGGCATCTAATAAATAGAGAAGACTGTTATGTAAAGTTAATGTTGGTTCATTCGGCTCTCTGTTCCTGAGAAGTAAACACTGGCAAACACACACACCTATATACCCCACTTTACAGCCTTCCACATGGACTGACTGGACATTATGTACTGGGCATAAGACAGGTTCCTGAACAAATTGAGCTGTTGCAAAAGGACGCACTAGTCATAAACATTGCCTGAGTTTCTATATGACTATCATAAAAACTGACCATCCCTGTAATTGACCATTTGTCTAACAGACCCAAAGCATCAGATGTGGCCTGAACAGTGTGACAAAAGTGTTGCCAATGAAAAGGCATTTTTGCTTTTGCAAACTTTGCCTTCCAGAAGTTCATGGTCCATACTGTGTCTCCAACCCTAAAGGTGCAGAACATGACCCAATCTATCCAGACCTTGGACCAGAGGACGCAGAAAGACCTGCAGTATGTCCAGAGAATGGAGGTGCAGCTACGCGGGCTGGAGAGCAAATTCAAACAGGTGGAGGAAAGCCACAAGCAGAACATTGCCAAGCAATACAAGGTACGGGCAAATGATGTGTTCATCCAGTCATTCTGCCTTGTTGATTCCATTTTTGAGTCCCAGTTGCTTTCCTCATTTATAACAACATGCAATATTTCCCTCTTTACAAAATCCTGATTTTTTAAAAACTTTACTGCTTGCTTTTATTTCAAATATGCCGTTTTGATATAGTGTGTTTGATTACATAGTTTATTACAAAAGCAATTGAGACAGGGACAGAAGTTGTTTAGTTTTACTAGAGGCAAAACTGCATCCTTTAGCATTTAATCTGCATGAAAGTCTTATTCGTTTGGATTCAGATATTAGCAAAAGTCATCTGCTGCATGATCCTTATAGGAATAATCCAGCATTTTTCTACTTATAGTAATCCCCTGCATCGTATTTCCAATAGTAGGCAATGGGAAGACGCTAAAGCAACTATCCATTGGTTTCTTAGTCTATACTATTCTTTATGATTATATTCATATTCTATAGATGCAGCAGATCGAGATTACGATGAAAAACACTGGAATATTCCTTTGAGCCCTACCCTTTACTGTAATGTTCATTCCTGCATGTAAAGGAAAGTACAAACATGGCATTTCAGCCACAGAATGAATTCATAAAGAGCTTTGTTGATCAAAGCAAAGCAAGGAGGAGATAAGTCTGCTGGCTGTTTGTACAGTAGTAATTTGGCCCTTCAAGAAGTACATGGAGTTTTACAACAGTGCTTTATGAATTCATAATGAGACTATAATGCAGATATAGAAACAATATATTTATAGCTTCACTGGATATAAAGTTGGAATTCATGTAGTTATCTCGATTATTTGCAAATAATTTGCAAATAATCTCAACTCGGTATGTATCCTTGCATGTTGCATCCTTCACCCACTTCCGTGTTTAATGTAATGTGTCGTTCTGTGCCTTAACCTGCATTTGGGAACTGTTTATGTATGTGTAATTCAGACAGGCTAGTGAGTTAGCTATTCAACAGTATCTCATCTTCTTGCTTGCAGGGCTAACATTATGAATAATATCAAAGCTGCAGAGACTGAAGAGCAAGTTCAAATGCCATTGTAATCCTGAGCTGGTCTACTGAACATTTTGGCACCTTTTAGTTTACTTTCGAACCGATAAGCACCTTTAAGGCTCCATGTTCCGCTCTCTTTCTGTGCATGCCACTGTAGAAGCATTCCATGAGAAGACATCTATTTATGTTATGGTGATATCTCTTCCATGTCTTTCCTCATTCAAGCTTGTTTAATGCACATTTTGTTACCAAGGGGGGGGAAGAAAAAAAAGTAACAAGTAAAACAATGTTGTATGTGACGCAAAGCATGTACTCCCTTAAAAGACGTTGCATTTTAAACATTGAAAAAATAAAAGAGTTTTCCCAATTGTTCTTCGTGTACTGAGGACTTGTTTATCACGCTTATGCCACATATAGGCACATATTACACTCACGCTAGGGTAGGCAGAGAGGGCATGGTAGGGTCAGACAGGTGTTTGGACAAAACGGATTGCACGCATGCCTACTGAACCAAGCCTATTTTAACCTTACAGGCCATAAAAGCGAAAATGGAGGAACTTAGGCCAATGATACCAGTGTTGGAGGAATACAAGGCCGATGCAAAATTGGTATTGCAGTTTAAAGAGGAGGTGAAGAATTTGACGTCAGTGCTAAGCGAGCTGCAGGAGGAGATGGGAGCCTTTGACTACGAGGAGCTCCACAACAGGGTGTCAAATCTTGAGGAGAGGCTCCGTGCATGCATGCAAAAATTAGGTAGGCGGAGTTTGAGCACTAACACCACCACCCTCTCTGTCCCAGAGAGTGTGGCTCACAATTAGTCAGATATATTCACACCAGTAGCTATCACTGAGCTTTCCACCTCACACATTTAGCCTACAGCATGCACGTACATGACTAAGCCATAGCACATGTTAGGTTGGAGAACGGAGGCTTTGTGATACAGGTAAGTTCACCTGCTGTCCAGCAGATCAACACAGAAGACTCATCATGATTGCCTAGTGAGTTCAGGTTGTATGCAATAACATGGTACTATGAATGGGGCCACTTTAGACAGATCAACACAAAATGGCACATATATTATGGGCACACAGCAACCACACTCTGTATGCAGTAACATGAGAACAGTGAAAGATGTTATGTTTTAGCAAATCAACCCAAAAAATGAGAGTTATGGTGAATGAATAGCTGACATACCTTGTATGCAATAACCTGAATCTGTGAAAAATGTTAAATAAAAAACATAAAATGAATCAACACTTATGAAGTATAATCAGCATTTGTAGATTGTATGCAGTAGGATGATACTATTCTATACTATTAAACACATTACTTTTTAACAAATAACAATCATTAACACTTTACTTGAACACTAATGCATAAGAATGACATAACTATGACTATAAACATGGCACAGAATATGACATATGCTGTCACAATCAGTTATGACAGGTAATAAAACATTACCAGTAATTGTCATGACAAATGTCATAGTGACTGATGGCAGCTGACATCATGTCAGATGGTAATTTTGCCAGGCATACTGGTTTTCATGGTAATGGTAACATGACGCTATTCTTTTACCAGACAAATCAGTAATGACAACATGTTTCATCATCTATGACATGTCTATGGCATGGTTTTGCTGATGTTATGCATAGGGTTCAAGTCACATGATATAGATTGGCCCTTCGTTTTAATAAAGCAACAAGTTATCAAGAGCTGTTGTGACAAAATAGCTAACATGTATTCAGTAACATGACTGAAACCTAAAAGAGTGGCTACTTTAAAGGAGTTTAACACAAAAACAAGAGCCTGTATACAAAACTAATATACCTTATATGCAATGACTTATATATACCTTATATGACAAAACTTTTTCAGTAAATAAATTAACCACATTACTTCTCAACAAACTGACATCAATGGCAAGAGAATTCATGAAAAATACATACTGTGTGCAGTTACATGGTGCTATGAACAGCCGGTAAGAATGACATAGCTGTGGCAGATGACATATGCTGTCATGAGTCGTCATAGCCAATAAAAAACATGATCAGTAATTGTCATGACAAATGCCATATTGACTGGTGACAACAGACATTGTACCATATGTTATTTTAGCCAAGCATACTGTAATTAACAGCAATGGTACCATGATGCTGTTATATTGCTGAAGATTAGTTCTCAGGAGCTGCTGTTACAAAACGGCAAACGTATGCCATAACATGACTGAAACATGAAAGTGATGCTACTTGTTACTTTTTAGGAGCTTAACATAGAAACAGCAGTTAGCATGTATAATTAGGAGACATGCATTGTATGCAGTAGCATGGTTCTGTAAAATAGGTTACTTTTTAACAAACTAACATAAAAATCCAAAGTTAAAATGAATAAATAGCTCAAATAAATAGCTACAATGCCTTCCATGCAATAACTTGGCTCTGTTGAGAAACAGAGAAACAACAGTTGTCAAGTGATATCTGCTTTCATACACTATGGAATGACTCTATTAAACATTTATTAATTAATTAAATGTATTACTTTTTAACAAATTAACATAAAAATCCAAAGTTAAAATGAATAAATAGCTCAAATAAATAGCTGCAATAACTTGGCTCTGTTGAGAAACTTAAATTTATTACTTTTTAACAAATGAACACAGAAGACGAGACTTCATGATGAACACAAACTGCTGGCAGTAAGATGGTGCTATGAACAGCTACTTTACTTAAATACTAAGACTGACATAATTATGACTGACCACATATGCTATGTGTTACCATAGCTGCTAATAAAACATTATCAGTAGCTGTCATTAGAAATAACATAATGTTGGCCAACATCTGACAGCTTATGTCACATATTACTTTTGCTAAGCATACTGTAATTAACGGTAATGGTGCCATGACCCTGTTATGTTACTGAACATCTGACATGTTTATGGTGTGGTTAGGTCGGTGTTATGCATAGTGTTGAAGTGAAATGTTACAGAATGGTCCTGTTTATTAACAAAGCAACATGGAAAATGAGTTGTCAATAGCGACAAACATAAAGTGTATGCAGTGCCATGACTGAAACACGAAAGTGTCAATTGTTACATGTTACTTTTAGGAGATTAACACAAAAAACAATGATTATCATGTATAATTAGCAAACATACATTATATGCAATTGCATGGTGGTGCAAAGATTCAGTCAAATCAACGCAGATGGCAAAGGATGACACGTGTAGATGTTCTGCCTGCTGCCATGGGCTTGAGAAGGAATGTAGAGTGAGAGGTGAGATGCATTTTAAAAAAATGATTGGAGTGCACAGAAGGCTGACTTTCACACTCACACACACACTCAAAAGCTGGTTTTGCTGATGCATGAATACCACCGTCATCCTCAGTTTCAGGCAGTCTTTGCCTATAGCGTGAGCAGCGGAGCTGTTTTTGACATCCGGGCAGAATTGATGGCACTAAAGTGACACGCGTTGCTCCACCATAATGAATAAATCAAGGTCTTTAATCACGACATTAATGCGGGGGGGTTAGACAAAGATAATTCAGATTATCTTTAGTGTCAAAGTCAGTGCACTGAGACGCTGACACAGTCTTTGTTCCGGTTAAACACAAGCGGCTCTCTGAATACAAAAAAGCAAATTCCCACAAAAATGCTGCCAAAAATATACAATATAAAAGGACACCTCATACTGTCCGTACTCTTAAAAACAAAAGTTGCTAACAAGGGAACAACTTTACACTCCCTGAATGACCTTTAATGAACATTTTTATAAGAGCCATTTTTTGAAGAACCCTCACATAATGTAAAAGCTGTATAGCAGTTAGAGGTTCTATTGCAGGTAAGAGTTCTAAGGGTTCTAAACCATTTAAGGGTTTATTCCTAGGTGCATTTGGAGCCTTTCTTTTTAAGACAGTAAGGAGAAGGAATGCTGATACATTCTGGTTGTTTCTCTTAACTGGAACAACAGATTTCTTTCCTGCACAGGCTGTAATTTTGGCCTATTTTACATTAGTTTAGAGGAGGCGCCATGCTGGGATTTGGCTGTCAACAGTAAACACTAAAGTGAGCTACAGGCTTATGTCTCCTTCTGGGCCAAAAACTACGTACACTGGTAAAGACAATCATCTAAAAATAGGGGCAGGATTTGAGGACTGAAAGATTATTCCTCTTGGTACAGTAATCTTCTGCCTGTATGAAGTGCTCACAATACATTATGCAAGAAAATGTTAACCATGACCTGATCTGGGTTTTTTCTAACTAAAGCTCTAAAGCCTATGACATGAACTAAAGCCATGGCCTTCACCTCATGACCTGCAAACATGAAATCCAATACATACAAAATGATGGAGCGGTCTGTAAACAATAGCAGAAAAGAAATGTTGCATGTTGAATGAATAAAAATAGCACTGGTATTTTCAAGCTATGTAAAAAATAGGTGCGATGTTTTCCTCACAGTGAGCCGGCTGTTTATATTTGTAGAAATACAGCAAAAATATATAAATTACCTTGACATGGTTATGAATACAAATGGAAAACAGCATGTTCTGGTGTATTAGCTGAATATTGGATGAAAATGATGTACACCAAGTGTTAGCATGCGTTGTTGGTGATGTGATTTCACCCGGCTGTCACTCGACACCTTCAGGACGAATTGTGACTATGACACCCTAACCCTAACCCTAACCTAACCCTAAAACCATCTAAGCCAAGTTTTAATGGGGAAACAAGTAAACAAAAGTAAAACTGAAACAATTTACATGTTTTTATGGGGAAAAATATAGTCAGATCCCATCTGGTCTACCTGTCCGTAACTTTAACTGAGAATTGCAAATAAAACACAATCAATACAATCCAGGTATGAATCAGGCATCAAACACACGTTAATGCAGGATGTTAACAGGTCACTGGATAAGGGTTTCTACACATTTGTCCATATACTCTTTAAATAGGAAGCCATTTAAACTTTGTTTGCCATTTAAACTTCGTTTTAGGTCATTTGGTTCCAGTATGGACATATAAGTGACATGTTCAGAAAAAAAATACATCAGTGACTGTTAAAAAACAGTGTATATTCACTAATCATTTGATCGAGCATATATACTCAATCCTGATGCCCGATCCTGGTTCTAGAGATCTTGGATTGTTCAGAGTTAAACACACTTGGCTCTGAAATACAAGAATCAGATGTATTAGATTAAGGTCAGAGCTAAACCTCAGTACCAGGATTAGGCACCCTGATTTATATAGTGCCAGTTTCATCAAGATGGTTTACTTGAGTCGTGTATTTTCGTGCATTTCAATATTTAAAATTACAGGAGTGGAGTGTGAGAAGTTTTTTTACCTAAGTTGTATTAACCTATATGTGAAAATGTGTTACACCACCAATAAACATTATCTATTTTATAGTACAGTGCAAAAACTGTAGGACCCTGAGAAAAACAAAATAAACATCTGTTTATCTGAACATTAGTGCTTATGGCCTAACTAATAACAGTTCCTAAACTCTTTATAAAGGTAGCCTTATTCCAAAGTTGTACTAACTACAGCAACTTACTTTACAGTTCCTATAGGAATATCATCCCTATAGCATTACTGCAGTCAATCAATCAATAAAAAATATATTTTAATTATTTATGGAGTATCCTTAAGTAATGCATAAATATTTAAGGAGTCATATTTTAATGATAGCACTCACCTGTGCAGAGAGCCATAAGCTCCATGTACAGAAAGTGTACTCGTTTGAAGGATTAAATTAAAGCAGTGTTTTTGCTGGGCAGCGCTATTCAAGCAGGAAAAGGAGAAAAGGACATGACCTCAATCTTGCTTACAGTATGTTGCAACATAATTGCATCAACAGGCTTACTGATTAAATGCCATGCCCTTAGTCTTTAGTAGCTCGGTGGACTGTATTCTGCTGGACCTTCTCAGAATACTATAGTGAATAATGACGATTCTCTGTTGTTCCATGCTAGTCCCATTAGCTAACATTTGCACATCCGATCGCTTCCAGTGATTACCCATCTGTGCAGAGACAATTAATCTAACGGTTATTTATTGAATATTAATTTCCACAGAGGATTGTTTAAAAGTGGGTTATGTTTGCAGCAGTAAGCCCAGAATGGAGACCGGGGAGGAATAAATCACAGCTTGTCCGATCCCGTAGAGATTATGGAATTACACAGGTCAATATTAGCAGATTGCTGCTGCTGCTGGTGTGTAGAAGTCAAACAGGCACTCTGTGCTACAGTTGTGCATTGGTTGTCTTAGTCTATACAATGTTATACTGAGCTACAATGTGATTTAATTCCACATGATGTAATACTAAACATGATATTATGGTGTACTACACAATCCTAACCTGTATTGTAGTATATTATAATATTGTTGTTTTAACAAAATCTTATTATATGGAAAGGTGACATGTGAGTGGTGATGTGTTTCTAACAGTGATTACTTTCATTTAAAGTGATTTTGTTCCAGTTTATTTCTACTGAGCCAGTGGTCATGTGTGCATAGCGCCCACGTGAATAAAATAAATTATATAAATCCAATTTGTTGCTGTAATATATTTTGATATATGCATTGAATAATTTTTACCAAAGAAGTTAAGATGCAATGCTGGATCATTTCTATTTGTCCTTTCATTATTGAATATTTACACAGTATAAAAAGTATACATACATAGTGGGGTCCAAACCTGGATATTGTTAATTTAAACCTGAAAAATCAAATTATGAAAAAAAGTAATCAAATAAAGAAGAAATATTCCAATATTCCGCACCATTTCTAGGTCAATATTCAAATGAATGCAAATTTGTGACATTGGCCATGTTAGGGCCTCAGATACTTCAATAGTCTTATCGCTTCTATTGAGGCTCATTTTCAGACGACTCTCAGGTGGATTTGATCTGCTCATCAGAGGCTTTGGCACAAACTTGTAGAGTCCATGCCAGCTCGAGTGCATGCCGTCATTGCAGCAATAGGGGGACATACTGTACCAGACATGATTTGTATAATCTGTAGCCAACATAATATTGTGTATGTATTTCTTTGGGCAGAGACGATAAGCTTTTCCACTGGTTATTATAGAACACCGTAATGTGCTACATTACATTGCTGCTATATGTCATACAGCAGTATTAAGCATGCCATAGTGTATCAGGATACAGTATTACAGGGAGTCGAGAGAGTGTACACCATTCAGTGATTGCAGACTTGGAACATTATAACATTTAAAAATATAGCCAAGCCAGTGAAATGTAAAACAGTTCATTGATCTGAATCAGTGGCCATTAGGGTTTATTTATAAAAAGCAACAAGGTACAATGTCACTGTTATGTACAAAAATAATACAAGGGAAACAGTAGAAGACCTAAAAATGGAGGGTTTGGTAAGAGGATGCAGTAGCCAGTGCTCCAATGTCAGGAAAGAGACAGAGAGAGAGAGAGAGAGAGAGAGAGAGAGAAACAATGACAAGTGGAGTTTATTTTCAGCTGTGGAAAGATGGATGAAACCATGAGTCATAGATATGAATGAAATAGTGAGATAAAGAGTCGGATCCTGACACTAGCCCAGGGGTGTTCACTTAACTGTGTGTGTCTGTGTGTGTGTGTTAGGGAGACAGAGAGAGCAAGCGAGGGAGAGAGAACGAGAGAGAGAGAAAGCGAGAGAGAGAGAGAGAGAGAGAGAGAGAGAGGCCATCCATATTCCATATCCCACACTCTGACAACACTGCTAACGTCCACACAAGTCGCGCCTCACTGCTTCTGTCTAGCACTGTGTCAAAAGAGAAAGTATGAGTCGTGTGCTGATGCCTCGAAACTTCTCCCGAGCGCTTCCCATGCATCCTCGAGTCTGATAGAAGCATAGCTTGCAGTTAATGAGGATTTCATGCACCAGATGTTGTGTTCAGGTTTGAGGGAATATGAAGATAACCCATTCTATCTCATATACGGATCACATATCATTCTGGATTAAGCTTGGAAAGAAATGCCATTTTACACAAGCCGTTATCGTCTGCAGATAAACGATATAATCATAATCTAAATTCAGTTACAGTTAAGTCTGACCCTTTGTTAATTTATATGTTCCTGGTTGTAATAGCTGCTGTATAGTTTCCCAATGGACTGGCTTTTAATATTAATTAATAATGTATAATGATAAATACAGCATCTAAGTTAAAGGCCAGTGGTTCTCTGTATTTGGTTGGAAGCCAGAATACTGAGTACCATTATATGGAGCATATCTAGATTTCAGTTTGGGTGATTATTTAATTCGTGTGTACCCTAAGTTGAAAATCTTTCAGTCCAAAGTGTGAAGTAACCATAGTTAGCATGTGAAAAAAGCCTAAAGGAGAACTTTGTAACGTCTAGATGTAAGATTGCCCCTCCTCATCCAAACCAACCCCTTTCTACAAAGGCTGTCAGCTTTTCTACCTCAGTACCTGTCCTGATTTTGTTTTACTTCCTCATGTTTGCACTTCTTTGACAGTGAGATCTCACCCCATTTTCCTGTTGTTTCTTGTGTTAGATAATAAGTACAGTCCTAAATTTGTGAAAACTTCTCACGACTCAAAATGGTTACCCAACACTGGTGTTCTAGCGATTTTTGGTCCTATGAAGCATGCTCATACAGCTTAGTTACTAATGTTTTTAATGTTTTTAATGTTAATTCAGTATAATTACTGTTTTAATGCACCTTAAATTGTGCTGCATTTCCTTTCTGGTACCTAAAGCACTATAATAACTGAGAAGCTGGCTAATAACAAGCAGACTGCAGCCTTGTAGTTTTAATGCTGGTAGTATTTTGGAGGTTTAAGCTATTAAAATATAATAATTATATAATCGTGAAGTGACATACCCTGTGCGCCAGTAAGGGTTTCTATGTGGCAGTTCGTTTGAACATCTATTTTGGGTTGCTTAAAGTGCTCTTCGGTGGATAATTTAAAAAGTGTGTGAGATGTGTTTGTGTTTAATGTGATTGGACGTGCTTAAACACCAGTATGCTGAATATGTATTACAGTGGCTTACAGAGCTCAGTTCTGTATTAGTTCTGTATCTAATATGTTGCTTTTTTGCCAAATTGAGCTGTTCAAGTCATCTGTATTTTTCATATTGCCATAAGTACTTTCACAAAAGTAAAAATTCACTTTTTATTGAAAAAGAAAAAGTTTATTTGCAGTACAGTTATGAAACGTTTTCACTCATTCTATATTAACTTTTTTAATATAATTCGAGCACTTATTCTGTATGAGTGTGCACTTCCCTAGACATAGTATTTTTGGCTGATTCCTCTTCTGATTCTTCTATAATCCTCATTATTTCTACTCCCTCTTTCGCAGCCTGTGGGAAGCTGACAGGAATAAGTGAGCCTGTCACTATTAAGACATCTGGATCAAGATACGGATCATGGATGACCGATCCCCTTGCCCCTGATGGTGATACGAAGGTAAGTTAATTAATTAAAAGCACTCTGTGCTAACGTCTCTTTTGTTTCTCAGAAACAAAAGAAACAGTGCTTTCACGTGGACACAAAGTAGGAGATGAATGGTATTCACTGTGAGTGCTGTGCCCTTGACTTTTGTCATGACGCTGCATTTTTACGGAGCTAAATACACTTTTCTGCGCCATATCAGCACTCTTGTTTGTCCCCAAAGTATATTTGCTTGAAAACAATCCAAGACTGAGGCGAAATTAAATTAGCAATGCACATTCAGATGCAAATGCTAGGAGTAAATCTCGATAGATATCATTAGCTTGACAGCGGAGCCGTTCTAAATAACAAGCAATTGAACACCTGTGTCAGTGCTTCAAACGCAGTGTGCCTTTTCCACTAGCTTATGGATTGAGATGCATCCTTATTAGAACTCATTTAAAAGTCTATCCGCTGCTATATTTGTCTGGCTATTTCAGCTTTCTTTCTCTTTCTACAAGCTCTTGAGCCCTTTTTCCAATTTGTCAGACTTGGTCTACACATCAGTCTTTGTTAGACGCCAGTAGGGCAGTAGGGGAGGCTGACAAATAATCCATGATTTTGTCATATATTAATGGGCCCCTTCAAAGAGAATAGCTTGAGGTGAGAATATAGAATTTTTACTCTTCTAAGAGAAAACCCAAAACAGAGAGATATCCACCTTTCAGATCTGTAGCTGTGTTGAATGATTAATGGTAATTAATGAGAGGGTTGAGATGTTTGCCTTTGAGATTATCTTTGAAAAAAGAAGCCACAAACCTTTGGAAAGGGATTAGCAATAGCCGAGAGCTGGTCTATCTCAATCAGGGGCTAATTTACAATGCAACATGCTAATTGAGAATCTAATTAGATGGCCATCTCTGAGTACACAGGATTTCAACTATAAAGTTAACTAACTGCCAAAAATGAGTCTTCCTGTATTAGCAGTAGTTCCACTGTAAGTAAGATGGTAGCAAGTAACTAAGCATCATTAGCTTCACAAGGCTAATGTTTATGATAGGGCTGCCATCTGGGAACTGCTCATGGAGTAAAAACAGCTAACGTAATGAGCACAAAGTTTAAAGAGTACGGCAGTCGAGGAAAGTGAAATGCTGTTTACTGTTTATTTTGAGAATGCATAAATAAATGAACATAAATTTTCATTTCTCTGAACTGAATCCTGCAATGCAACAAGGGAGTTTTTTAAAGAATTTAATTTCTCATTTTAAATTGTTTGGGTATGTAAAACCATCCTAAGTACTGACATTTCAGTGGAAATTAAAGGTGGCTTAAATTCTATATTTTTTAAATCATCTTTCAATGTACAGTACTGTCAAAAGTCACTAACCAGACTCAAACCAGCTATTGAGTACACGTTATTTATATTTAAGGAGAATCTTTCAAATAGATTAGATATCATCACCGTCCAAAGAAAAACATGCCTCTCCATTTTGTCAATTTTTAACATTGTGTGATAATGTCATAATGAATGGAAGAGTAGAAATGCTCCAAAATAAAAAATACTATTAAAATACATTCAAATAAAAACTAATTCTGGTTCCACTGACTTACAATAAAAGTAAGAGCATGTTTTATTGCTATTTTAGGGATACTTGTTTTCCTTTGGACAGAAAAATATATAAAATAGATAATAAATAATTTACTTACATGAAGAAGAGAAACATCAATGGAGAATAAGTTGAGGGGTATACATGAATATTCTATTCTTAGTGAGCTGTTGGGTTATTAACAGAACATCAGACTGCAGATAAACATGGCTAATGTAAAGCTTTCTTAAGAGAGTTTGTTGTTGTTGTTGTTATAAAGTTTTGAAATGCTTGAACCAAAAGGATCATATAATGTTTCAGTTATTAGATATGATGTATGTGTGTATCTTCTAGTAGCTTTTGCACTGTTCTGATCTTCCCACCGTTTCTCCACCATCAGGTGTACTACATGGATGGTTACCACAACAATCGCTTTGTCCGTGAGTACAAGTCCATGGAGGACTTCATGAACTCGGATAACTTCACCTCTCACCGTCTCCCTCACCCATGGTCTGGCACCGGGCAGGTGGTCTACAACGGCTCCATCTACTTCAACAAATTCCAGAGTCACACCATCATTAAGTTTGACTTCAAGACGTCCACCATCAGTAAGTCCAGCCAGCTGGACTACGCTGGCTTCAACAACCGCTACCACTACTCGTGGGGCGGCCATTCCGACATTGACCTAATGGTGGACGAGGGTGGGCTCTGGGCAATATACGCCACCAATCAGAACGCAGGAAACATCGTTATCAGCAAGCTCAACCCAATAACGTTGCAGGTCATCAAGAGCTGGACCACCAACCACCCGAAAAGGAGCGCCGGGGAGGCTTTCATGATCTGCGGAACTCTCTACGTCACCAATGGCTACTCTGGAGGAACGAAGGTGTACTACGCCTTCCACACCAACTCCTCCACCTACGAGTACATTGACATCCCGTTCCAGAACAAGTATTCCCACATCTCTATGCTGGACTACAACCCCAAGGACAGAGCGCTGTACGCTTGGAACAATGGGCACCAGGTGCTGTACAACGTCACCCTGTACCACCTGATCCGCTCTGAGTAGCCGTAGATCTTGACGCAGTGACCTTCTCCATCTGATGGAGCGCTGCAGAGTAGAGTAATACCAGTGATTGTTCAATAAAAGAAGACGTCAGAATATATTCCAAGTAATATTAGGCAACAATGTAAACAGCTGCCAAACGGTTATGCCTTTCGTTTTCTTTCTTAAAGATTTGGACACTGAGTTCGTTCTTGCTTTAGATGATTGTGTTCTCAATTTTGTATCACAGAGTACTTGTACAGCTTTGTCTATGAATATGAACATGAACTAAAACATCCTGTAGGCCAAAAGGGAGTGAAAATTATGATGCAGAAAGGAAGACTTTACTGTTTATTCACACAATCATATCCTTCGTATCAAGAGCAATCAAAAAAAAGAAACCTTTCGACACCAACTAAAGAAATGAAGGCACTGACTGTTGGAGGCACCCTGTTAAAGTGAAAAAATTAAAAATAATGATAATAATAATAACGTCATTGTGATTGTATGTAGCGTTTTGGATTTTCTCAACAAAAAAAACAAAAACGTTTTGCATGAACATTTTTTAGCACTAAGATCCACATGGATGTATGTATTTCGCAGTAATATGACACGTTATGTGAAAAGGAGAGTAGATTAGCACTGGGTTTGTTACATCTTTCTGCTATGTTTTATTCACGTCTCTTTCTTTGGTTCACATTATCTGTGCATCTTCTTAATTTTCTTTTTTCGTGTTTATAAAATTTGAAGTTAATTGGTAGCTTGGATTGTAACACACATACACACACACACACACACACACACACACACAAACATAAAAGAATATATATAAATAAAAAAGAATCAAGAATCAAATCCATATCTCTATGTCAGCAAAAGAAATATTACAATAGAATGTATCAAAAAAGTGTATTTATAAGATAGCAGTGTATACTTTGGTTGTATTTCGAAAATTGACTTCACAAGTCAGCTGTCTTCGTAGTTTAGAAGAGATCGATGGTGGCATCCAAAACTGTTGCGCTTGCATATGTGTTGTACCTGCAATGTGATTCATATCAATAAAACCAGTCTTTATTTTAAATGTACATTGTTGTGGTTAAAGAAATGACAAATGCGCGCCAAAGGTAATCCTGCACGTTTATCCCAAAGCATGTTTCTGGAACAGCAGCTGTAAATCCAATCAGAATAGGCTTTGAAAAAAAAAATTATAATCTCTTTTCTGAGAATCAGAACCTTTTCTCAAGATAACCTGACTCCAAAGGAACCTTATCGGCCCCCCGAAGCCCTGGGGATGCAGGGATCAGGACGCATAGTCTGATGGAAAAATGAAACGTGTCCCAGGATGGATGTCATTACCAGCCTCCAATTCGTTCTCCATGACAACAGGGCTGGAATGTGATGACCTCATCTGTTTGACTGCGGGGAAACAGCTGATCGGGAACGCGCGGGAGAGACCCAGGTTGTGTCACAAAAGACAAAGTGGCTCATTAGCCTTGAGCTGTTCTCCCAAGGCAAAGCGAAATTGAATTGTCTGGGTCTGCTTGTTCAACAGCAAAGTGAGCACCCAATTCCAGCCATGTAGTGACTCGCAGCAGCCGTCTGTCTCTAAAGATGCTCGGATTTGGATGGGATTTTTATTTTTGGTTAGTTTTTTTTTAAAAGAAGAGTTACAGCAGAGTTGCAGCTTCAGCTGTGTTCTAATGTCTTCGGGTCTTACTGGACTTTTCCTGGTATTGCATAAAAGTTTTAGCGTCCGAGAGAAAATAGAACTTACCGAGGACAAGCTTTTAGCATGAAAACATTCACTTTGGTGCATTCTTGAAATGGAGGCTTTGCATCTGTAATGGTGTTCATTCTCTGTTTCCTCCGTATTAGAGGCGATCAGCGAGGGATTAACAGAGAAATCATGTTTTTGCCTTTTCCACAAGAAATTCTGATATTTGAGGATTTTACAAATGGTCTACTGTGTCACCCAATATATGTAGGCTTTTGCTGCCATTCGTGTAACATGTCACAAGACAGCGCTGTGTTATTAGAGACAGCTTTTTATTTTTCACCATTTGATATTGTTGATACGTCATTGTTGCCCTGAAAAACAATTAGAAGTGAACTGATCCCATTTTGTCTCTTTCAAAAATGGATTGATTGATCGATACCTGAACTCAGGGTGTCAAACGATCCATAAAAATCCATATACTTACTCGGGATCATTCTTCTATATGCAGGATTGAAGGATTGCAGGAATGCAGGATTTCATTAAACGAATACTTAATAGGTAAGTCATGTATCATGTATATCATTTTCAGTCATTAGTTTTTCTATGTCTGATTAAAAAAGTAGAATAATGGAACAGGAAATTACATACAGGTTCAACATATAGTAGTAAATATATGATATTTTGTTGCGTACCTTTAAAGTTCAGTCTCATACATTGTTGGTAATTTCTGCTTTTTACACTCTAATATATCTAACATAAAACTGAAAACTAATCTCCTCTTAAAGGCACAAACACTCGCCCCACAGCAAGCTGTTGTCACAGTCTGCCCTGTCTCATTCCTCTCAGTTTTTGTTTACGTTGTCGGGTCAATGCCATGTGGTTCTGTTTGTTTTTGTCTCCGCCCTCTGTTTTCGCCCCTCACCTGTTCTGTGTTGTCTCCTTCTTGCTAGCCCCAGGTGCTCGTTATTAGTTCCTGTATATATACCTGTTTGTCTGCTTAGTCTGTACTTGGTGCTTTGTCTTATCTTTTGTCAGAGGAACCCTTGTTGCCTGTTACCCGTTTGTTAACCCTGTTATTGTTTTCTTTTGTAGATGTACCAGTAAGTCAGTGTTTCTAGTTGTTTTATTTTGTTTTCTTGGTATATTTTTGTGTGTTGTTTTTTAATAAACTGCTATTCGTCTTGCACTTGCATCCTGCCTCCTCGACTCTCCATGTGTGACACGTGTATGGAGGGCAGTAAAGCCGTAGGAAGTTTAGGGTGGCCAATGAAATTTCAGTGGGGGCAACTATCACACCGGCCACCCTGTTTAAGATGCTGTACTGTTTATCAGATGGTGTCAGTTCTGGTAGTCTACCAGGTCTTGCACAGTTGTTATTTGTTTCTATGTATCTTTTAATATTTCTTTAACCCCTGATTTGGAAAAATCTTTTACGTTTTCCCTTCACTGTGCATTTCCTTTCACTTTCTTATCTTAAATCTCATCAGAAATGATGTATAAGAAAGAAATTAGTAAGGCAGCTTAATCATGTTTGGGTAGTTGCTTATGTGAATGCAAAGTTTAAGTAGTAAACCTACCATTACAGCAATGTGAAGAATGATTCGTCTAGTGTGCTGCAGTACTACACTTTTACACTGTATTGCTCAGCTTCAATATAATGCTCAGAGTTACTCTATGTAGATTACAGGGCATATTCCATGTAAGGCCCTATAAATCTCATCACCAAGTTTGTGCACCTGGCTACCACTGCCTCATCTCCTCACTGTTCCTTAGAGGCTCCAGCCTTCAAGTATAAGATAAGAATCAAATGAGGTCCATGTCAAAGTAAGCTACTAGAAAAGGCCCTAGACAATTTAGACTAATAAAGCAGTATCAAATGGGAATTGGTTGGTCTGGCAAATACCCAGTTCATATAATTAGGTGCTAATATCAATCCAGTAAGCTTTATCAGTACATCACTACAAACAGCATGACTTTTTATTGCTTTATACCTCTTTTTGACCTCCAGACCAAAGCTGTTGACTTTGTAGTCTTTTCTTAATGAGTACAGATGGTGTGATCACCACAAGAACAGCAGCAGGTAGGGCAATTTCCCGCAGGATGCGAAATTCATCACTGTGCGAAAGGCTTTTCTAATATGCAATCAAAGCTGCTTTTAGAAACCCAAACACCGCGAGGTAAAAACGCTAACAGTCTCGGAACTGATTAGCCATGCTGACGGCACGCTTTCTATCCAGTTTATCCGACAGAAAAACACAGCTGTTCACCTTTTTGCCATTTAGCCTAACATTGGACACCTGGGTTCTTTCAGAAACAGAGGTGATTGTGGTTCTAAGGCAGTGAATGATAGATGTGTGAGAGGATGCACACAACTGTAAACTCATCAGTGTCTCACACAGGCCCAGCTAGGCGTCCCCGTGGATGTCCTAAATGTGCTCTTATCTTTTTAGCTTGGAGAGCATCCACTGTGTTCCTCTGATATTTCACCTCTCTCTCTCTCTCTCTCTCTCTCTCTCTCTCTCTCTCTCCCTCTCTCTCCTGTTCTCTCTCTCTCTCTGAATCCCCTCTCTATCCTCTTAAGGCTGGAACTGCTTTTAACTCGCACAGTAACTGCATTACAGTAAGTGCAGCACACTTTCAGAGGATGTTCTAGCCATCTCATGCGTTTGCTCTTAATGCCTAAAAAGACAGCCATGATGTGTATTTTCATGTGCATTCTCTTTCATAAGCCCAAACCGATAAATTATTAAGTGCAATTCCCTTTATCACAAGCCATTTTTTTTCTGGATGTCTTTCTGCTTGGCCCGTTTCGTGCAGTGAGGAATGTTTCCTTCTATTTCAACTTCATCAGCAATTACAGATGAAAAAAAAAAAAATATATATATATATATATAATATATATATATATATATTTCCATGTTCCTCTCAAAGCAATCCAATATATTATTGGATTATATATATATATATATATATATATATATATATATATATATATATATATATATATATATATATATATATATATATATATAAAATCAAATATATTACTGGATTGCTTTGAGAGGAACATGGAAAGCCATGGAAGTACTTTTGAACGTAAGCCAAACATTTTCTAATCAAAGATTATTTTCAAGGCTTTCAGTTAAGTAATGATTCTACACTTCAGCTGTTTTAGGCCATGCATCTTTTACACGTCTTGAACTTCTCATTGAAATAAAATTGCCCTTTACGCATGGAATACATTTAATCTACCGCTAATGAACACGTGGGCTTTTAATGTACTGACTACTGCAGCCCACGTGCGATCTGCTAGCATTAAAAGAGACTTTTGGTTTAGAAAGAAATATTGCACCATTCTGTATGTTTAGTATTTTCAATGCAAGAGAAAAAACATTTATAAACTTAGAACAGCAAGACAAGGATCATTGGCTGATTGCCCATTAGCATTTCCTATCCTTTTAAATGTGGGCTTATTTTTTTAATGACTCTGTTTTACTGTTATATTTGTTTACAAGCAAAACAGTTCAATGCTCATGAAATAAAAAACAAAATATTTCACAGAAATGGATCACGCTAGCATTTGCTATCTATGCTAAGGTTTATGAATGCCATGTCTTTTCTGATGTTTTAGTTTTAGGAGAATTACAATCCCTGTCTGGTGTGAACACAGATTAAATGCCCTGATGCAAAAGCATATAAAGTTTTGACAAGTCTATCTTTCAGAAATGGTTTATGGGCCGATTACCACTAAGCATGTTCTATAATTGTAAATGCTAACTCCTTCCACAGATTCAGTGGACCAGTACTAACACATCATCATCATCATCAGGCCAATAAATAGTGTCATGTTAAGTTATATTTGTAGGTATTTTTAGGACAAATAGAGGAAAAACAGTGTTTAAATGTCAGCCTTAAAAAATGGGTAATGGGATAACTGCATTGTTACACTTTTTATGTGATCCCAGTTTGAATTAAGCATTCAATCTGCATGGCAATTGTGATTTTTCTTCATTATTATCTTTTGGTATTTTCATTACAAACACAAAAGAACTAAAGATGTTGCAGACATCCAATGTAGCATCTGCTATTCTTGTGAAAGGAGACTATATTTCACAAGATCACAGACTAAATGCACTGGAGCATATACTGGACAGAGCTGAAGCGTGTACAGCGGGAACTCAAGGTTTGACTTAAAGAGGCTAAGAAGTCCTACAGGAGGAAGGTGGAAAGAAAGCTGCATAAAGGAGGTCTGGGAGGCTATGAAAACCATCACAAGCTGCAATGATAGCAGCAGCAGCTCAGCAGAGTGGGGTGTGGACAGAGCAAATCAGTTTAACAACTTCTATTACAGGTTTGATTCCTCTGCTGCTGTTGCCCCCTCCTCCTGCAGCAATTATCACTTCATCAACATCAGCACCCCTAGCAGATCAGCTCTCACCCTCACCTCCACCACCATCATCGCCACAATCAGCCGCTATAAACACCCCCCCACATTTACCACAGACCAAATCAAGAGAAGACTCCGCCCTAAGAAGGCAGCAGGCCTGGACAAGGTGTGCCCCAGAATGCTTAAAGCATGCGCCACCCAACTGGGGGAGCCCCTCCAACATGTCTTTAGGTTCTGAGAAGGTTCCGGTCACGTGGAAGACATCCTGTGTCATTCCAGTTCCTAAGAAGACACACCCTAACGAGCTGAATGACTACAGACCAGTCGCTTTGACATCCCACGTAATGAAGACCATGAAGAGACTGCTGGTGAAACTTCTCAGACCTCAGGTTCACCATGCAGAGGACCCGCTGAAGTTTGCAGAAGATGGGAGTGGAGGATGCCATCCTCTATCTTCTGCACAGAGCTCACTCTCATTTAGACAAGGGGAGCAGCATTGTGAGGGTCAAGTCACTTCTCCAGTGCCTTTAACAGTATTCAGCCTTTCCTACTGAGAGCCGGGCTAAAGGAGATGGAGGTGAATTCATATCTGGTCACCTGGATCACAGGCTACCTCACCAGTAGACCACAGTATGTTCGAATCAGGGACTGCACCTCTGACACAGTGATCAGCAGCACAGGAGCACCACAGGGGACCGTGCTCTCTCCGGTCCTGTTCACTCTGTACACATCAGACTTCAAAAGAGTCATGCCACATGTGGAAGTTCTCAGATGACACTGCAATTGTGAGGTGTGAGTGTGAAGGACAGAACAGAGAGTACAGGAACCTGATAGAGGACTTTGTGGTGTGGTGCAAATCCAACCACCTGCAGCTGAACATCCCAGAAACAAAGAAGATGCTAGTGGATGCTAGTAGACGCTAGCTCTTCCAGTCCAGGCGTTCTCTGAGGAGGTCTCTATTGAGAGGGTCGATGTGGAGGTGGTCAGGACCTTTCTAGGAATACATCTCGGAATACATTTCTGGGAATACGTTTGGATGACAGGCTGGACTGGTCCACAGGAAGGAACAGAGCAGGCCCTACTTCCTGAGGAAGCTTGGGTCCTTCAGGGTCTGCCGAAAACATCTAAGAATGTTCTACCAGCCTGTGGTAGCCAGCACAGCACCATCATCAGGCAGAGGAGCTCATTAGGTGTCAGACTACTTTCCCAGTACTGCTCCATAGACAGATTCAGATAATCTTTTATCCATCAAGCCATCAGACTGTTTAACTCATTCCAGCACAGTAAAAAAGAATCCTGGGACATGTTATACTCAGGACCCCTATATCAGTTATCAGACTGTATCATATTATATTTTTATTTCACAGATTTATGTGTATGTATGTTAACATAACTATACTGTTAACTATATATAATGATGATAAATATATATATGCTTTATATGTTTTAGAAATAAGTAAGTAAAAAGGCTTAAAGGCACGAATAAGTCTAAAGTTTTAGGCAAACATGAGTCAAGGATACGTTTACCACAAAAAAATCAGTGAGCCCATAATTCATATTCAGTCTACAACTTTTGTCAGTAAAAAAACCTGTGGCTATAGAAAAAAAGACCAGTGACTATATAGGCAGCATCAGTTCTAGAGAGACAGAGACTGTTCAAAGAAAAACATTTAATTTTTCTATATTATTTGAAAATGACAGCTGCCCTTTATATCCAGTAAATGTTTCGTGCTGAATTGACCAATAGAAATGCTTCAAAATGCTTCAAAATGCTTCCCTAATAATAAAACCCTTTTTACATTAATGTCCATCAAAAGTTAAAAAGGTTTTTGTCTTCTCCTGTAAAGTGTTAGTATTTTAGAGGTTTATTTGGGCAGCAATGATATGCTAAATGTCATATATGGATGGGTGTAAAAGTGATGATCCATGATTTGTACATGGCATGGTAGCCTCTTTCAAGTAGATTGTAGACCTATACAAACCAGATCCCACCTATTACCTGGTAGGATGATTAAAAACCCACAACCTCACAGCTGCTTTTAATCCCTGGGTTCCTCGTGTCTTGAAAAGATGTTTGTGATGATGTTGTAGACACACTTGACACTGGCTAGCTTCTGGTTGAGTTTTACACAGTAGTGTTCTCTTAAACTAGGCAATTAATTGATGGAAGTAATTAGTAGATAACAGCAGCCAACTCCCTCTGTAGGCCAAAACAAGCAGAGCATGTGATGTCTGACAGTCTGCTCTTCTGGCAGATCTTTCCAATGTGTTAAAAATAGGGCCATTACTGGACACCGCTCCAGCCGGAGACATACCCCAAAACAACCACTGTCACTGGCAAACGAGGAGATTACCCTAATATTTAATTTAGTTTTATTATTTTTTTCAAATCCAAGTATTTTCAGTGAAAACAGAAAACATGCTCATGAACAAGAAAAAGACTGATTGCTTGTGAATGCTAACTCCTTTCTGATGCAGTCCCAGATTGAATGCACGGGCACTAATACATATGTATTAATAACAGATGCCAATTATGGTTTTGTCTTCATTATTATCTTGCGCTTACCTTATTCTCAGAGCCTTACCCTAAGCTTTCTCTAAGCTCTTCCGACCTACAATGTGCCAGGGTGTTAAAGTGTTAGCGCACATACCTCAGCAGCAGCCCCTGAGCAACACCTCACCACTGACTGATAATGGCTTTCAGAAAGCTGAGCATCTGCTCGGTGCTATTTTTACCTCCTTGAGTCCCTGCCCAGCTCTGTCTTCAGGGGGGTGGTGGTGTATGTGTGGTGGGTTGGTTGGAGGGGGGGGCGCGGGAGGTAGAGATGAGCTACCTCGCAAAGCCAGAAACTGCTCCAGGATGCAGTCAGGCAACACTACACCACGGGAATCCTCCTGCCGTCTCATCACTTTAAAAGGCCTGGCCAGAAGACTCCACATAATACTCCCCAAGTGAAGCGGCCAGCTCGCTGTGAAGCCCTGCCAGCTTATCAATAGGAAAAGCTCTGACTGTCTTATCTCGGATTCAGAAAGGCTTCTGTGTCAACTGCAGCTGAACTCGTTTAGTCGATGCTTTCTTTCATCTGATTTTCATTGATGTGCTCTTGTCTCTCTGAGCCTCGGCTTTTCTGTTGAACCGTGTATTAGAGCGAGAGGGAGAAACAAAGACGGCTGGTGTTCTAATAGCTATCACGCTACAATGCTTCAAAATGTGTGTTGCTGTCTACCCCCTCCACACACCCCCCCCCAAATAAAAAACAAACAAAAACAAAAAAAAAACCCCAAAATGAGTAATGATAAATGTTTCTCATTTCCATACCGCATGTCTGCCTGCACAATGTGGGATGTTCTACTCCGGAGCACTTTCGCAAGGATCCCACTCATCCATTAATTAGCAGACTCCGGGTTCCTCTTATGAAGCCTATTTCGGGATCAGAAATGAAGAAATTATTTAGGACCTTATGTCAAGAGGATGGAACTCAAAGACTTCAAAGATGTTACAAGACAGGCCTCAATACTACAGTCAACAAAAAAACTAAAAAAAAGAGACAGAACAAGGGGATTACTATAAAGAAAGGCGTGTCCCAGTGGGAAGTTGCATGCTACTTTGATTAGGGAAGCTCAATGAGTAGGCAGTTTAATACAGAGAAATAATGAAGTCCCCTGATGTGGTAGAAGATACAGGTGGCAACTTTACTAAACCTCAATAAACTAGTCAAGGATGTTCATGATTATCAACATGCAAGCTTTTGATGTACATCAAACTGTTTATTTTATTATTTTGACAATACAAGAGTAGTACAGTAAGCTCAACATATTTCTGAGGATTGCATAAGCACCCTTGTGGCACAGGGGCTGTGCAGACACTAACACAGCAACACATGCAGCAAAGTGTCCTTACGTAACAGACATTTTGATATTTTACCACGATAAACGGTGTGTCCTCAGGCCCGCGCACGCAGATTTCTCCTTAACAGCAAATGGAGAGCTGATTCAGTCAAATCACTCTAATGACAGTATAACGAAGCAGGCATTTTTATTTATTTATTTATTTTTCTATCTATCTATCTGAATATCTTATGTTTAATAGACCCTTCTGTATGACCTAGATGACAATGGGACTGGCCCACATGAATCAAGATTAATTGTACTGAAATTGCCATTAATGTCTCACAGTGATTAATTGCTGTGCCTTAATTAAATATTGGAAAGCAATTACCAGCTGTTCGTTTAGCACAGAAAATGTTTGTTTCATTATTCTTCTTTTGTGGAAGAGTAAAATAAAAACCTTGTAGACGTAACAGGGTAGGATTACATCATCATCATTATCATCATCATCATCAAATACAATGACTTGAAAAAGTGTGAGCATTGGTGAAAATGTCTGTTACTGTGAATAGCTGAGAGAGTAAAAGATAAACCTAAATGACACATTTCTTAAGCAAGATATCTTATTTTTATCTTTTACTCTTTCAAAATGATAAAAAGCTTTCTTCAGCTTCTGTTCTGTTCTTTTTCTACTAGTGAAATGTTCACGCATGAGCCCGAACATGATCTGTCCACCTGCATGCTTAACAGTTGGAGGTGCGTTCTTTTCATTAAACGGTGCATGTTTTTCTCCAAACAAACTTTTTCTCATTGGGGCAAAAATAAATAAAAAATTAATTAGGCTTGTTTAGACACCCCTTTGCAAACTTCTGACACTGACTTTGTGGTGACTTTGTGATCTCAATTTTGTGTGCATCAGTAAGTTTCATGTTTAGAGTTCTAGGCAGCTGCTTAGAGGAGCCCAAGGCTGCTGATTGTAAGGACAAGGTCACTGTATTTTTGAAGCTTTACCTGACCCTTCCTAAAAAATGACAACACAACATGAACAAACCACATCCCCAAAAAGCAAATTAAGGTCTGAGATCTTGATAAAAATATATAACTGAGAACTAAAATATATTTGTGCTTCTTTGTTTTTTTTCACTCTGGAATTGTACAAAACAAAAATAATACACTAATCCAATTACTTATTTTCATTTTTTACCTAACCCTATGCCTTTTGGAAAGTTTATCGTCTACTTGCTTAACAGAAGTTTTGGACAGAGTTTTGCATGTCACAGTTACGTCTGTGAAGATGAGTAAAAAAGATCATGAAAGATTGTAATTAACTTAATCTCACTCTCAAAACGAAATAAAAGATTTTACTTTAATCATTCCTCAACATGGGAAAAACTGTACACATGTAAAACTGTGTTGACCATTATAAATCAAGCAATAATAGCCACACATCTAAAAATGGCCAGGTCCACTGTTTGAATTGATTGAAACAACCTGAGCTATAGTGAACCTGTCTTAAGAAGATGGCTAGAGAGGCAAAAATCTCCAGAGATCACATGTGAACATTTACAGAAGACAGTAACCTGTCACCAAAATAACTTGACTGAAGCTAGCACAAATGTTATACCCAATGTAATGAGATTTTTCGATGTAAATTTGGAGTGTTTATTTTGGTCCATTCATCATGCCATTCTGACACATAGTAAAGGGCAGCGGCTGTGCTCAACTGATGTAGAACAATAAGACTGGAAAAGAATTAGATACTTTTGTTTGGGACAGCATCAACAAGCGCCTGCAGTTGTCTGGCCAGATGAGACTGAAGCTATTTGGCAAGGATGGTTTTATCCATATATATCATCATCATTTTTATTTTCCTACATCATTTGAAAGCAGCAGCTGCTTTACTTTATGTGATGAATAGCTTAGAAAACATCTGGTTCCATTGAGCTGTGTTGAAAGTAAAGACTGTTTTTGGCCTCACCTGTAGAGTTTATATTTTAGAGATAGCACAGTGACATAATAAATATATGATTGGGGCTCTTTCTTTCTCCAAAGGCATTACAGGGCATCATGTTACCTGTGCCACAAAGCTAAACCTTGTTTGGATCTTTCATTAAGACAATGATTCAAATTCTTTGTCCAAATCAATGCCAAAATGGTTTGATGACAATAGACCCATTCTGACCATCCTAGTAACTCAACCCCCATTAAACACCTGTGGAAGGACCTAGAGCCCTGAAGGAGTGGGACAGAGTCTGCAATGAGAAGTCTCAGCCTCGGATTTCTTGCTTTATGTGCTCCAGTCTCATTAAGCATTATGGCAGAAGATGAAATATTGTTACCAGGCATATATTTATTCCTAACTTTATTTCAAGGTTGGAATTTATTCTTATATTGCAGTTAGTTGGAGCTGGAACAAATAAACCACTTTTGAATGACCTTTGCACTTGTACAAATACTTATGGGGCTGAATGTATCTAAAAAAATCTTTATAAGAGAACTTTTAGTGGTGGCATGAAATATGTGCAGTATAATTCATGCAGGAAAGTTTTCCATTCTAATCAGAGTACAAGGTCTGAAAACATTCATCACTGGAAGTGTTTCTGCTGGTGATAGTCCTTGGCACAAACCACTGCACTCCCCGGTATTAATGTTAAATATTTTCAAACCTTTTCTGCAGATATATATATATATATATAAACATGTAAAATGTATTTTTTGTCAATTTTAAGTTTTTTACATCATTTGAACACGCTAATAGTTGTTTACATTGTGTGAAAATGTCATGGCAAATGGACCAATAGAAGTGCTCCAAAATAGCTTGGAAACAATTCTGGTTCCATTGACTTACTTTGAAAGTAAAGTATGTTTTTGGTCTCTCCTGTAAAGTTGCAAGTTTGTTTTATATATATATATATATATATATATATATATATATATATATATATATATATATATATATATATATATATATATATAACAATGCATTCCAAATGGACGGTATGTATATATAATACTACATATTGAAACATTAAAATTTCATAGCTCAGAAAAGTGAAGATTTTGTCCATAGTTTTTCATGATACAAGTCCTTTGAAACTCTTAGCATGTTATGCATAATTCAGCATGTTATGCATTGTACATTCAAGATTATTCCCTTTTTTAATTTAAACTTTTTCTTTTTTCAGCCTATAAGCGAGAACTATCACTGTTATATCAAGAATAGAAAGATAAGTTTGCTTCTTTTGATGCAATTTGTCCACTTCTTATGCTTCAAACTTTTATGAGTCATACTTTACTGGCTGATTTCCAAAAGCCTTGCGAATCTACCAACATTCTCTCAACCTCAAGGTCTTTGGTGTTACGTATGCTGCTTTCATGAATCAATACAGTACACTCTCCACAGGATAAAGATAGTTCTAAAAGTCAATACACAACCCTGACACAACGGGGCGTCAAACCTAAGCATTAAAGCACTGGACATTGAATTTGTCTGTGTTTCCAAAAGGAGTAAATACAAGAGCTGCTATCTGCTCAAGTCGCATTAATGTGGAATAGTATGTCTGATGGCATTGTTGTTGAATCTGCATGGAATTTGCTTTATATGCTTGACTGGATTTGTCATTTAAATCTTATTTTCCATCCCATTTGTTTTCCAAATCCAATTTGATCTCCAGCATTTGTTTGTACCTAATCAGAGGAAAGTTAAGTCTGTGGCACGGTAGCTGGGTTTGGTCTTAGTGACTAAATGCAGCGCTCCATGTATGCTGAGATATCATTACTGATCTGTTTGCCCTACAGCTGACTTTGTCTGCTCTGCTTTTGGAAATGTAATTTGGAGATGTGATCTCTTGTCACTGATGCAACCTCTCGATTGCCAGCAAACAGGCTGCGCCTTAAACTCCGACAGGGAGAAGAGACAGAGCGGCGACAGATGCAGCTTCCAGAGGAGTAATTCCTCTTTTATCCTTCGGCATTAGAGTCAAGCTCCTACTGAGAATCCAGTGATGTCTCACAGTGTGGCCCTGTGGCGCACGGCGTCTGTGTGTGACAGACTGACATATCACTCTCACACTCTCCCAGTGGACGTATTTAATCAATGGACTATTTTGGCCGGGTTGTTAAAAAGAAGATACGATGTTAACAGCGAGTAGGAATGCGGAATGAATTCGGAATCTTATCGGAATTGACCGATACTTGCTTTTTTAAACTTTTGCTTCTGTTTGAGTGATATTTCAAACCGATATTTGATGAGGTATTTATTGTATGCCAGAAGAGTGCCGTTATTAAATTTGGCTGTGCTACAGCAGCACAGCTAAAACACTCCCACAGCACTGCGTACACAAAATCTGCAACTACTCAACGAAACTTCCTACTGTAGTGTACATTCATAGGTTGCTCATTAAATAAAACCAGCTTAGATGCTTTGATAGCTAAAATCTCCCTTAAAAACACTACCAGCAAAAAACTACAGATCTGAAGTTGACCTGAGGCACCAGAATGTAAAAGCAAGCTTTGGTGAAAGTTCTGCCATGAAGACTCTAATGCTACATCATTCATTCATTCATTACTCCTAAAGAATAGCTGGCATACACCTGTCTTTACAAGGACTCTACTTTTGCTGCTTTCAGGTGCAGACGTTTTGAATGTCCTCTGATTCCATGGGTTGTGCCTCACTGGTTATCCTGGCTGGCTTTGTATCCTATATTTGTTTCCAGGTTCTGTGGGGTGAGCCATGGTTGAGTAACCATGTGCCGCTGAAGACCCTTGGTGTCTAAAAGCATTCTTTCCATTTCTGCATATCTTTTAATAATTCACCTTCCAACATGATTCAAACCCATATGATTCATATCGGCGGCACAGTGGTGAAGTGGTTAGCATTGTCGCCTCACAGCATGACGAACTTCACGAGCACCCCACAAGCTTTATGTAAACACAATCAATCTGTACAACAGCAATTTATACACCTGGTCTTCTTCACTTACACTTTTATCCGCACCACCACGAGAGCTCTTTATTGCAATCTCATGCTTGTTTTCAGACTACTGATCCAGGTAAAGACCTCTCTGTCTTTCTTTTTCATATTCTTTAGGGGTCCTGATCCAGCAGGATAAGCAGAGGTCTTGGACTGAGGACTGGGCCTACGCCAAAAACGACTTCAAAAGTTCAAAATCAATGTATCTTTCACATTCTTTAGTAATATCCAGAATCTTAATTATCTTCCTGCACTTCTGCCTCCTGGGTTTTTCTGGCAGACTTGCTGCACGATTTAAGGTGGACCCACAAATATTCAAACAAGAAACCGGCGAATGTTTCTACCAGAAAATGTGAGAGAACAGAGAAATGCTGTATTTGAATGAATTTTGTATTCTTTTTTGACTCTGCTCGTAACTGAATCAAATAAAGCATTCAGTTTCACTTATCACGGTTGGTATAATTTTCAAGAACTTTTAAAGAACTGGCTTTTTTTCAAGCAGACAGATAACAGCTGAAAAATGCATGAGAAGTAACGTTGGCTAACTTATCATTAGCTTTTATTTGAAAGACTCGCTACTTGTACTGTGTAACTTTCTAGTCACATGTCATCTACTGTGGCTTTCCATGGTCTTGATGCACCTTTAATTTAAAGTAGTAATGGCAAAATGCTGAGTACGCACTGAGGAATTCAACAGTACCAGTGAATTCTGATCCAGTAGATTCTCCTTTGCATGTCTGTGTATCACACATGCATATAGATGCTACAGTAATTTGGTTGTGTCTATGTATAAATAATAATTAATCTTTAATTTACCTTACCTTCACGTTAAGCACTAGTTCAGAATCTAAAGCCAAACCAAGAATCTTACAGTAGCAGTTTAATTAAATGTAATGAACAAAAGATGTTGGTAGTTGCTGAAGCACTATTACAATGAGGATAATTGTTATAAGAACACAAGGTGTGCATACCTCCATTAAAATCAATAGTTGTACATTATTGGACCTGGCATACAGTATCTGGTATGTAGAGGCCTTTACAGCAGGCAGTTTGGTATCGGTGCATCCCTAAACTTAAGTTATGGTTGTACTAATGTATGTACATAATCAGTGAAAATGCTAAGTACTGTCCACCCATTTAGTCAAAATGACTGTTAAGTACATGTTATTATGTTACAGTACTAGTGCTGCCAACTAACCCCACCACCCCATAGAATGGCCAACCCTGCTGCACACATAATGCCCATGCAGTCCCAGCTATTTACCAGAATTAAATCTCTCTTACTGCAAGTCTGATATTTGATATATAACAGTCCCCTTATCCTAAAATCAGCCCCATCTGGTTTGCATGATAAATTGGCACATTTCACATGTTTAATAGATGTGAAATTGCTAATTTGCTATTTTTGAGAGTCTGAAGGTATTCTATTCACAGGACTGACTCGAAATGCTTTGTTGTGCCTTTGGGCAAGGCTTTTAACCTCCCCCTAGGCAGCGCTGCTCTGCTGGTAATGCTGTGTTGCTCCAAAAATAGTTATTTTTCTTGATCAATAAAATACATAACATTATTAAACAAAGATTATATTTAATGGTTTAAATTATGCCTGCAAGGGAGCTTTATTATTTCATGTGCAACCCTGAAGGCCTTTCCAGCAATTTGGCAGAAGTCTTGCATTCCACCATTAGAAATGATATCTATATTTAAAGTAGGGGCAGCCATAATGTCCTGAATTACACAGAAATATTAACATTGCTCAGTATAGATAATGCATATAGAGCCATGCATTTTAAATATGGAACCTTTGTATGCTTTATGCTTTTATGCCTTTTTATTTAGTATCTTACGGTTTTCTGAAGAGGTATGACTTTGGTTCGGGTGAAAAATCTCCAGATGCAGTTTTACAGCCTCATTTATAACCACATAATATGGCGCAAGAACGAAACAAGCTGTTTTTTTCTTTTTTTGATGAGATGATAAATAATATAAGGTGCTATGAGTGGGGCAGGTTTGGTATTGTTTAAGATTTTGGAAACTGAGTAAAATGTGTAGAGCAAACTAAACTTAATTAATGTGGGAGCTGAAGGTTCTTTCTTATTTACTGGCTTGTTTAGCAAATTTTCCATTTCACCTAAATGATGTTGCAATTTACCTTGGGCACCTGTACAAGTTAACATTTAAGGTAGAATGAACTTTCGATTAAAAAGCCAGACTGCAGCCTTGTTTAAACATGAACAGCAAACATGATCATTGGCCGTGTGGTATAACACTGCCAACTTCAAAGTCTGGAACGAAAGATTTCAGCATATAGTCCACTGTTTTCTTTGCTGTGTGTTTTGGGGGCATAAATATTCATGAGTTAGGAGTTAGGAGTTAAGTATGAGTTATGTAACAGTTTAGGATTCTGGAATTGCCCCCAGACCTTCTGCAAATATAGAAGGAGGAGAAAAAAAGGGTTTAAGGTTCATGGTATGTTAGTACTTTGTACTGTACTCTCCTTATTTAACTATGCCAGTGTAAATACAGTTTTCCATTCTATGGCACTTTTCAACTCTAATTCCAAAAACATTGGCACACTGCGTAAAACATAAATAAATGTAAATAAACACAATGCAATGATTTACTAATTTTATAGACCCATATTTTATTCACAATAGATCCTAAAACATATTTCAGATGTTAAAAGAGAGACATTTTAGCATTTCATGAAAATTATTAATCTAATTAGAATTTGATGGGGACAGGCACAAGTCTACTATTGTGTAGCATCTTCTGTTCTGGGTTCTGGGTTCTTCGCTCTGGGTCTTCTTTGCTCATATTTTTCATTTCATGATGCACTGAATATTTTCTATTGTTAAAAGGTCTGGACTGCAGGCAGGCCAGTTCAGCACCTAAACTCTTCTTCTGCTGTTGTGATGAATGCAGTCTGTGGTTTAGCGTTGTCTTGCTGAAATATGCAAGGTCTTCCCTGAAAGTGACGTGTCTGGATGGGAGGATATGTTGTTCTAAAACCTAAATATACTGTTCAGCATTGATAAAGTCTTTCCAGATATGTAAGCTGCCCATAGACGTTAATGCAACCCCATCAGATATGCAGTCTTTTGAACTGTGAACTTTTGACAACAAGCTGGATGGTCCCTTTTTCGTGACTCAGTCGATTTTATATGAACTTTGTCCCAGACAAAATAGCAAAGTTTCTGAATCGTGGCTTCTTCTTTGCATGGCACGGCTTTAACTTGCATTTGTGGATTGCACAGCAAACTATGTTCACAGACAATGATGCCTGTTTTTAATGCAGTGCCATCTAAAGACCTGAAAATCACAAACATCTACTATTGATCATCTAATCGTGCGCTCAGGCATTTCTCTAAATCCTCTGAATTGTTTGTTGATATTATGTACTGTAGATGGTGGGATATCCATAGTCTTGACAGTTGTACGTTGAGGAACATTTTTCTGAAATTATTCCACTATTTCTAAAAACAGTATTTCGCAGATAGTTAAGCATCTTTCCATCTTTGTTTCTGAGAGTCTCTGCCTCTCTAGAATGCTTATTTTTTACCCAGTCATGTGACTTAGAGGGAAATTACTCCTCCAGCTGTTTTGTATTAGTACCACTTACTTTTCCACCATTTTGTTGGCCCATCTGAACTTTTTTTGAGAGTTCTAAATAAGTTAATTATTTTCATAAAATGGTAAAATGTCTCACTGGTGACCTCTGATATGCGCTCTACGTTGTATTGTGAAAAAAAATATATGGGTCTATGAGATTTGTGAATCATTGTGATCTATTTTACCTCTATTTATTTACATTTTATACAGCGTCCTAATTTTTTTTGGAATTAGGGTTGTATTTTGCACAGTGAAATATTTATTGAGATTGATGGAGAATTAATTGTACATGTTTCCCTATAAACCTTTGTCAAAAAGTTTCCCACTGTGCCAAAACATTTCTACTATTGTTTGCATGTCAAGCTTCTAACTATAGAAGAACGCTTTCTGGAGCTATACAGAATCATTTTTGAAAAGGTTTATATAGAAACATATGAAACATAATTAAATCAGTCTGAAGAATCTGCTAGGTATAAAACAACCCATTTCCTTTCCTGAAGAATTCTTGAAACTCTTGAATTCTTGAAATTTAGCTATTATAGACATTTCTAGCTTTTAGGGTACAAATGCAGTCACTTGGGTTGTACTATCATTGGGACATCTTCAGTATCCTTTAGTTACATATGACTTCATGCACACTGTCAAGTTAACTCCGGGTTTTTTAATATTATGCTGTATATTATATTCTATAGGACATTCTATATTATATATATCATATAGGACATTCTATATTATATATATCATATAGGACATTATATTAAAAAAGCTAATACCTGCTTTGCTCCTCAGTACTTCATTAAACCTTGATAAAGAAACTTTGTTCTTCAAACTGGCTTACAAGATATTATCTACTTCTTTTGAAATAAGATATTTATGCTTCTTTGTATTGTATTTATGCTTATACATCTGTTCTAATGACACTTGCTGTTCCCACTGCTGAAAATACACTTATTGCTTTGAACAATAAGCGTAGGTGCTCCCTGAACATGTCTAAATCTTATTTAGGGTACACAATTGAGCCTTGAGGACATGCTGAACCTTTGAGGTTACATTTATATTGTTTGTACCTGGGTTAATGAAAATGTACCTGTGTTTAACTCTGTATCTTTTACTGAAAAGCTATTTTTCCCTCAACAGCTTTGCAATGCCTGACCTAAAACTTGAACCCTGATCATCAGCATTCAGCATTTGTTCTGGATGTATTACATCTCATTCGAGTTATGCTCTAATACAGTAATGCAGTTAGGTGCAGTCACTCGCAATTACTTGGTAAATAAAACAAATTGATTGGAGCGCTGGCCTTGGAGACATACAAGCACACATTTAATTCGTTAGAAATAGAGGAGGTGAGAACACACCAGCTAGAATAGAAGTTTACCAATTTATTCCTGATGAAACACATCGCCCTTGGAGAGTACCGCACAGCTTCAGTGATAAGCCAAGTGGGGATTCAAGGGGACTTTTCTACTAAAGCGTCTGATTAAAGACCACTTGGAGAGAGCGCACGCTTAAAATGAAGACTTCATTCGAGCAGATCCTGCAATTACCAAAAGCAAGTCTTCAGCCGACCATTTAAAGTTCATCTCCATCCACAGCATTTCCTTGAACAGTTTACTTCTGAGCCAATTCTCTGTGCATGGTTGACAGCGAGGAGCAGTAAATATGAGCGCGAGTGAGGCTCATGCTGGGTTTCTATTTCAGAGCTGTTCTTGAGTTAGTTATGCGGAGTGGATGGCACTATGTCAGAGGGGTTTGTTGCGCAGACTTCAGCAGTAAAGTGGATGAGGCTTCAGCAGCTCAGCTATGCATAGAGGACAGTCTGACAGTTCCATCTGCCTTGTTTTTTTTTCTTTCCTGACGATACACACCCACCCCCACACACACACGCTCCATGCACCACACAGCAACACAGCAGTTTACCGCTGCACTGTTTTCTGTTGGACATCATTCATATCAAATTGTTCTCTTGGCATGGTGTCACTTTTCCTGAGACGTCACTCCAGTCCCGCGACAGACTGACATGTTTGATCAAAGGACTGCGCGTAACAAGGCAAACCAAGACAAGCAGAGACAATTTCAAATACTATTTGCTTCATTTCATGGCCTCGAGCTGCATGATGAAGTCCCACTCATCAAAGTTGGCGTATGAGAGATGGCCATGCTGTCAGCTTAATCAGAAAACAGTGCGAAGGGAAAGAAAGAAAGCGAGCAAGGAGAGAAGGAGGAGAGGAGAAGGGTGAGATGTCCTTCATGTGTGAAGAGAAGGAGAAAGAGCGGTGGGAGAGGGTGTTAGAGGAAGTGTGGCCACATGGCCCTCATGCTGGGCCCCCGCTCCGCCATCATAATGCTGCACACACACTTTGACAGGAGGGCCCACACAAGGTTAACAAGATGCAAAATTATGACTGCGGAAGCTGAGATCTCCCTCTTTCTCTCTCTCTCTCTCTGACTCTCTTGCTTTTTCTCTCTCTTTTTTCATTGAGTAGGGCAGAACACTGTCTTTTGTTCTCACATTCACCCCGAGTTTCCCTAGAGTTGTCAAGACCTGACAGCACTGCCGGCTTTCTCCGGCGTGTCACTGCTTTTTGGTATCAGCCATTGAAAGGATTGTGGTGAGGGCTTGATGGCTATTAGAAAGGGATTGCGAGAGGAAATGAAAAGGTGTCCCCTGCTCTCGTAGGTGAGGTGAGACCGAAGCACTTTTCACTCCCTGACCTTGTCCCTCATCTTTCAATCAACCTGGAGAGGATACTTGTCGCAAGGAAGGCAGCAAAGGATAATTGACACAAACTAATCCAGTGCAGGTTAAAACTGCAGTGAGAGCAATCCAAGCCAACAAAGCATCAGCATTCAAGGTAGCCAGTCAATCTTGCTTTTATAACAATAACAAGGGACATGATGAAATAAAGGTTCCTAAATGATGAGTGACTTAAAACAAGTGTAGGACTTTTACATTATGTGTAAACTATTTAATATAAATTTACATTCACACTCATTGACAAAACTGGTTCTTTAAAGGGGCATTTTGGCCTAAAACTAGTGTTTGATGTTATTTGTTATGTAATATCCTGTAGCACACTTGGCCAAATTTTACAATTATTTTATTTATAAAATAATACCCAGCATGCATTAGGCCTGGACAATAATTCGAGATTGGTATTTACCGTGATATGATATGTTTAAAAAATAATAATTTTTGCGGTATTTAGATATGTATTGTTTACGGCAGGGGTGCAGCCAGATTTTTATTGGCCCGCTGAATCACCCTTATGGCCCGTCAGTACGTTGCAATTGTTCCTTTCTCCTGACGGTGGCAGCAGTTCATATATGTATAGTACGTTTCACTGCTGTGTCAGCAAGGCGAAGCTAAATAAATATAAGGCTAATTTAAAGTTCATTTATTCTCCCTCTACGTGCGGAAATGTCTGCGTGAGTTTCAAGCGATGTAACCGTCACTGCCACATACATGTTTGCGTCAGCTCCGTTGCTGAGCAACGCTTCCAGTAGAAGGCAGTTCGGAGTAAATCAAACATGGTGGCAGTAAATGAGCTTGTAGTTCTGTATTTACTTCAAAAACGAAGAAAAACTACTGTTTGTCTCTGCACTGTGGCAAAGTTACATCAAGGTTAAAATTTCTAACCAACTCGCTCAACCAAAACAGTCCCACCGTTTCTTCTTCGCTGTGTTCGTATGAAAGTGGTGGCGTCTTGCACTGCCCCCACGGTCTGCAGCGGTATTGCTTCGTCCCGTATATATCAGTTAGCTTTCCGAAAAAAAGAAATTATGCACAAAATAAACACAGAGTGCGAATACGTGTCCTTAATTAACTTTGAGTATAAATGAGCCTTTAAACGCTATTATTTTTCTGACTGAATGTCCTGAATTTACAGAACTGCATGCAGTGATGACTACATCAAAAAGCGCTAACACAGCATTTACACTGCTCTGTCGTGTCAACCGACCTGAACACACTTCCCCTCTTCAGCTGGCTGCATGTTACCAAACGTACTCATTGCGTCGTCCAATTATATCACATGCTTGTGTTTCTAGGGGTTACGGGGCAGAGCTTAATAACGCTTGTGGTTTTATATAAGCTATATTTCTTGTAAGCATCTACACTATAGCCTACAAATATTTGACTGGGTTTCATAACATTATCTAGTGAGCAGCATATCAGCACAAGTTCAGACAACATTTTTAGTGCGTTGTAACATTTTTACTGCTGCAATTAAAGTGAAATTAAATTAATTAGTTAGTAATTATTCATTATTCTATACATTTGTGTTTTTTTATATTTTGAATACAGTGTTATATATGGAAAGAGAGACTGGCCATTTAGTATTTTGATATTGTCCAATGTGGCCCCCTGATCTTGAGGATTGCTTATTTGATGGGGGTGTCAAGTTCCATTTATGTATATGAAGACTTGTTTATCCGGGCTGACACACAATTGTTTTACTCTGTTTAATCTGTTTACAAAAGAAAAAGAAACTCTGTTGTAACTTAAAATCAATGTTATTTATATTAATAAAGTAGATACAGACTTCCATTATAGGGATTCTTGGCAGTTTCTCTGAGGCCTTTAAATTATTTATATCGATATCGGAATTATATCATATCGACTGAAATTAAGGAATATATTGCAAAATAATTTTTGGCCATATCGTCCAGCACTAGCATGCATTATCCAAGTGCATGATATTAGAAATCCCAGTGGTGTCAAGCAATCCTGGCTGCTAGCCAAGCTACTGAGCTATGAACAAATAAACACAAAAGCATTAGCATTACTGTAACTTCTATCTCAGTAAAAATTAGATCATAAAGACAAAATTAATCTTTATTCAGCACAAAATAGACACAAGAGGCAAATTGTTTAACCTTTCAACCAGAGAAAACAAGCCAAACTAGGGTAACAGGTCTAGGTAGCCAATGACATTGCTAGGTTTAGCCTTTAGCTTGTTGTCATTTTTATTGCTGAGAAAAACAACACAGAGCAACATAGGCTGGTCTAAACTGGTTTATGCTGATCACCCAAAATAGTCCTGCGGGATGACCAGCATCCAAACCACAACATTGCTAGTGTTGCTTATGATCAACATATTACCTTCCACTGCTGTTGATGTAGAGGTGGGTAATATAAGAAATATTGTGATACTTAAGAAAAATGATATTTGTGTTTTCCAACCTCTGATTAGGTCAAATAAATACTAAATGCTACTTTAAAATAATAATATTTAAATGCTGTGTTGCACTAAATTCAGTTAAATGAGACTCTTTACAATGAAACATGCAGTTGCTTTAAGTACTGTTGATATACACATTATTTTTGTGATAAATTATGCCATAATGAACTGTGACATATTGCCCAGTGATTTTTCTAGCAGGGCATTTTGTGCATTGTAAAGAGGATTTGAAGATATGTACTATAGTTAAATAACTGCAATAAGATATCCAGCTTTCCAGTAGTAGTCCTAGCTATTTGGCTTCCTTCTGCATTTGACACCTACAAAAGAATAAAAGCCAAAACAGCCTGTTCCCAAAAACCCATCCTCAAACATTTATAGTTTTTTGTAACGCACTTACCTTTAGGATACATCAGAGGGGGGCTTTGCAAATCTTTAAACTGGTATACTCACTCTAGAGAAGTGGTCACCAACCCTGGTCCTGCACAATTATCTTCCTGTGGTTTCAAGCTCCAACCACAATCTACCAAAACTGCTCCAGCTAACTTACTTCTGTATTGACTGGATCCAATGCATTAGTGTTAAAGGACAGAGTGTTAGAAAAACAGTATGAATGTAAGAGAACATTGCCTCCCAACAAACTGATATGATACACCAACCATTTTTTTTGGCATTTGTTGGGTTGGTATGCTCTGGACTTACACCTACTGAAGGGTTCTTTAGGGAACCAGTGGTTTCTATAATGGCAGCGCTCCAAAGAACCTTTATTTTGAGTGCAATATATTGTTTTCTTTTATAGGGTCTTAAAAAGAGAGGTGTCTTAGGGACATAAGGTTTTCATCAGCACCAGGAATTTCCAATATGCCTTCTAAAAGGACCTTATTAGTCTATTCTCCTGGCCATCTGTCCATTTGTTCAATATCCGAAATGAAAATATGATTTCACTCTCATTTGATCGGCTTCGAGTTATTCCGGACTCGGTCCGGAATAACTCAGCCCAATATTGGAAGTCTCTTCCTCCTCCCAATCAGCGTTAGAACAGGACTGTGTAATTTGCATCTCATTGCCCTGAGCCGAAAATCAGAAAGGATCGAATGTCATGCTATTTGATTTCAAATGGGTTTTAGCCCAGTAAATTGAAGAAAGGCTGTAACATCACAAAGTCTGGCCCATCAGGCCTCTGACAAGCATTAGCTCTGGAAAATTACTCTCCTTCCCTGGAGAGGGGAAACCATGTTCTCTTGAAAACAGAGCCAAATATGCTATTATCTCGCCACTTTTCCTGTCTATACCTCTATAACTATTCAATTTGACACGTCGTTCCTCCTAGAAAGTGGCAAACCGGGCAGCAACTGGGCACAAATGACTGTGTGAGATGAGAGAACGGAACGGAAGCCGGCTTGTTGTGTAATTTGATTAATTTATGCAAAATCATGCATTATGCATAAGTGATTCAGGGCGAATAATAACGAGGCGGTTATAAACTGGAAGTGTTTGCAGTCCACGGATGAGTGGGATATTTGAGCGGCCTAAACGAGTGGTGAGTGGGCAGGCTGTGTGTGGGGTGTGCAGGGCCACCTTTACCAAGCACACCATGCTGTTTCTGCACTTTGCAACTGAGATGCTAAAAAAAAGAAAAAGAAAAGAAAAGAAAAAAAGGAAGAAAGAAAACTTTAAGCTCAATTCAATCAGAAACGGAATAGAACGGAAGTAAATTAGCATCTTATATAACATTATCAATTCCCACTTAGAGCACATCGGAGGACACATGCCCATCCCTGCTGTAACTCATGATTTCTTGCCTTAGGTTCAACAGTCTCCTAGCAACCACAGTAAGGGAGAAGAAAAAAAAAGTTGAGGAAAAACAAGATCTATTATGGCCTAGTTTTTGTGCAATTGCTCAAGGAGTGAAAGAATTGGAGAATCTTACACTAATGATTCCCTCCTTTCTCTCATCTGATCTTTGGGTGATGTAGCCATCCAATAAAAATAATGAGCAAAAGTACAGATGTGCACACTAGTGTAATAGTACTATGTTTGGGTGTTTCTGACAAGCATGTAGTACCATTACACCAACGTGCATATATATGTTCCAACCCACAGTGACTGAATCCCACCAATCATAAAGTTAATTAAAAAAAAAAAGAAATACCATGTGCAGTTCAAGACAATAAATATTAGGCATTCTTCATTATGTAAACAGAATCAAACCACCAAGTATAATGATCAATTAATAGTTTAGCTCATCTTCAGTTACCACATATTTCAGTACTTATGTTACTGTAGGGCTAATTCTGTCGCATGTTTCAAAAATAAGACACTGCAAGAAACAAGCAGGCATCAAGGTCACTGTATTAAAATATTCATGTGAGCTGTTCCCAGTTACAATGTAGTTCATTGTGTTAGCTTGTTTGTTTTACTGCCCATAAAACTGTATGTATATAAATATATATATATATATATATATATATATATATATATATATATATATATATATATATATATATATATATACACAAAAAAGCAAATTTTGCTGAATTTGGCTGTACAGCCCTTAAGGCACTCCGAAGATAGAAGAAAATACAAATATACTCCTAAAAAGAGGGTCTTTAAGAATTCTTTAGTAAACACTGTGGTTCTGTGTATACACATTAGGTTTTTTAGTAAAGACAGTGGTCCTATATATATATATTTATGCTTAAATGGTTCTTTCCATGATGAAAAGGTTCTTCAGATTGGACGTATATATGGTTATAAAATCTTTTTGAAAATGATTCTGTGTAGCACCAAAAGAGGTCTTCTGTTGTTACAATGCCAAGCTTTTTGGTGCTTTATAAAACCATCTGAACCAATTCACCATGCAGGGAACCATTTAAGCATGAATTTGTTCTATATAGAACCACTGGTTCTACACACTCGAAAAAAGGGTTCTTTGTTGGGTTCTTTGATGGAAAAACTTTCTGTAGATGGTTCCTTATGGAACTTTTTTCAAAAGGGTTCTATATAGCACCAAAAAGGATTCTTCTATGATTATGATGCCAAGCTTAAATAAAAACAGAATAACTCTTACAGTGCCATATAGAGCCCTATTTCAAACGGTCCAATAAAGAACCTCCTACAGCACACTTTCCATCAATCTGAAGAACTATTTCAGAATGCAAAGAACTCTTTATTCATGCAAGTGTTCTTTGGGTGTTCATGGTTTTATACAAAGCCATCTTTGTACTAAGGAACCCTTAAAGAACCAGCTTTTGTAAAAGTCTATATAATAGTAGTTCAACTGTCATAAATATGAAAACATGTAAAACTTTTAAATTTTCTTTTCATATAGTTCAATGGAGACAATCAATTTTGGGGGGCTACAATAGCAGATGTTGTGAGAAGTTTTCATTTATAGGATATGGCGCCACCATGTGGCTAACACAAGAAAAAACAGCACTTATTTACATTCACTCTGCACAACCAACTGTAAATTCCCTTTAAGTCAAAGCAAATCAATATGCTCTTTGCTGAATATAAAGCAAGAAAAAGAGGAATGAAATTTACATTCCATTACATTCCCTAAATGTACAAGTCCCTAAATGCACTGTTAGCTATATTCTATGGAATATATCTGATTCTGAGCGGACCCCATTTGGGCACAGACGTCACAGTATGTAGAGAAAGCACTTTAAAAACAACAGCATCTGCAAAAGAGTCAAAATATACAAAGTAAAAGGCAGATTGTTCTGAACGAGAGTCTAAAGTCCAAACTTCACCATGTACACCTCAGCTCAACCCAGAGATTCTTCACTGCCACTCTCCTGGTAATAAAACTGACAGTGATCTGAAGGGTCCACCATGCTGCCCTCCATACAGTGGCCTCCGTGGGTCAAATACTCCAGCCCAGTCTCCTGTCCTCTCCACTCCTCCTCCTCCAGCTCCTCTGCACTAGCCTGACTCAGAGCCAGGCTCAGGATCTCCTTCTTCTCCTTGTAAAAGCGAAGCTCGCGGCCAGCTTGTCGTGCCTCAGCCAGCTCCCTGAGGGCCAGCTGCAGCTCGTGGGACAGCAGCCCGGGCCTCTGCCTCTCCCTCTGCAGCCAGTCCAGCGCCATGTGACTCCGCATGCACTCGTCCAGCCGCTGCTGAGAGTAGTAGCTGATCACCTCCTGTTTGGCAGAGATGGCACAGTGAGGATGCGCGGCCAACAGCGCCTGACCTTTCCCAGTTTGTTGGAGCTGAGTTGGCAACTGTGTTTTGCAACCACTCAGATAAAAATCTCATTTTTGCACAATTATTTTTTGGTGTCCAAAACGTTTGCTTCTTTGTTGCACCAAGGTTAATGTAGCTGACAGTGAATGGGAGCTCAAGGCTGCCAGGTTAGCATTATATAAACTGCATGTCTCAAGTTGCCTCAAACTTGCTTCTTTGGCTTCTGGCACTGTATAATAGGGGCCTAATTTCATGTCATAGAAAGTTTCTTGAGTTCCCCCTCCTAATCTGGCAGTGGTTTGTGATGTGAAATACTTCTGTGCTATAGTGGCTCGCAAAAGTGTGGGCACCACGGTCAGAATTACTGTTACTGTGAACAGTTAAGCAAGTTGAAGACGAGATGATCTCTAAAAGGCATAAAGTTGAAGACTTTTCAACATTTTTAGCAGTATCAGTGTATTATTTAGTAACGGAGTACCTTCCAAAAGTATGGGAACCCTAGAAGCCTTTGACCGAGTTCTCAGACCTTAATTAGCCTGTTAGGGTTATGGCTTGTTCACAGTCATCGTTAGGAAACTCCAGGTGATGCAAATTTCAAAGCTTTATAAATACCCAGTCTCCTCTAACCTTTGTCCCAATACATAGCAGCCAAGAGTACTTCTAAGCAGCTGCCTAGCACAGAACTCACAGAAATTGAAAATGGTTGCGGCCCACAAAGCAGGAGAAGGCTATAAGAATACAGCAGAGCGTTTTCAGGTTGCCATTTCCTCAGTTTGAAATGTAATTAAGAAATGACAGTTAACAGGAACAATGGAGGTGAAGATAAGGTCTGGAAGACCAAGAAAATATTCAGAGACAGAGATATCTGGAAAGGCAAATCAGAACCCCTGCTTGACTGCAAAAGATCTTCAGGAACACAGTGCACTTTAACACTGTTCACAGTAACAGTAATTATCACCAAGGGTGCCCAAAATATTGTATGCCACTTTAAATGTAGACATGAATATTGTTCAGATAAAGCTAATAATACAATAACAGACTTTAAACAGTGTTTAAACAGTGTCCTCTTACATCTAAAGACAATGTCATTAGTCACAGAGTTTTTAAACAGAGAGTGAGTTTTTTTAAGACTAATGATCGTGCAGGGTCGTGCAGGGTTGCTAAATGAAACTCTTGGTTTTTATCAGGATGGCGCTGTGGGTAATGCTGTGGCTTGGGTTTGATTCCCTAGCTGTGGCGACCAGAGTCACTTCTGTGTGAAATTTGTGTCTGCGTGGTTCTTCCTGAGTCTGCATGGGTTTCCTCCCACAGTCCAAATAAATACAGTCAGGAGAGTTAGAGATACTGCATTGCCCCTAGGTGTGAATGTGTATGTCTCAGTGTGTGATGGAATGGCAACCTGTCCAGGGTGTTTCTTGCTTTCTGTCCAATCAGGGCGTGAACAGGCTCAAGCAACCCAGGAGGATGACCAGTGTAGATGATGAATGTATGAATAAAATCTTTTATCAGACCATAAAAAGAAAAGAAAATAACTGACTATCCTGACCATCTTAAACTAAACGATGAAGATGATGGAAATTTGCAAAACTATTTAACATAAAAATTAATCTGTGAAAACATATTGTATTCAATGATATTGCAGTGTGTCATATTGTATGGTACTATTGAATTATGACTATGTTTAATAAATTTAATTGGATGTTTTGCCTTTTATTATTTTTGCTGTGTAAAACAACATATCGAATAAACACACTCTTTTGACCACTGCCTACTTTTAATATGTCGTTTTTCATTCAATTTAAGAGCACAATTCCTATTTGCTAAGTTTAGCATATTGAGGAAAAATAAAACATGAAGTATATAATCCATGTTTATTAAATGTGAGTGAACGCTTTTGCACAGTCCATAATTTTTATGTTAATACCATATTAAATAAACGTTTAGTGTTATGTCAAATTAACAGCAATTGATCATTAAATAGTTATAGCAGAAGATGTGTTAACAACAAAGCATGCAATTTAAACAAAACTGCCCAAGATTTGCACACGGCTATGTGTGCTTTACAGTCTAGTTCAAGCATATAGTCTTTTCTTTACCAATGTTAGTGTTCATTTACATCACCAGTGCACATAAGCTACTTTTAAGCAAAGGTCGTATGTAAATGTTTGAACTCCTTCAGTCAAATTACAATAATAACAGCAATCATTTACCACATCCTACACAGGAAACTGAAATATGGCATTTTCTGCACATTTTTTAATGCAATGTGTATGCTTTTGCTCAATCTTATACCGTCTCGGGACAAATTACACACTAAATTATTTAATTTTCAATTCCCAATTTTTTTAATGCAGCAAATAGACAGTAATTGTGCAAAAGTGTGTGTTGACTTTCTTACTTACTAAATCAATGAAACATGTAATTTTACCAAGGACTCTCAAACATTGCACTCAACTGTGCATTAGTCTGAGAGTCTGCGTGCACAGCTAAGGAAGCATAAGGAAGCATTGTTTGGGGTAAGAAGCTAACAGTGTTTACTTCACAGAAAACTACATTAGGTTGAAGTTGTTGAGTGAGGCCTACCTGGCGACTGCATCTCCTCTCTCTAAAAGCCTTCAGTGTCCCGTTCCAGTGCAATAGCTGAAACACTGTCATTATTTCCTGAAAGAAAAATAAAAAGAGAAAGTTGTTTTTTCTTAAGTCATTATGTCTTGCTGGTGGCCAAGCCATTGAGTTAATGGGCCTAATCAAACACAGATGTACAAACTTTGGGACCTCCTCACCCACAGCAAGGACTAATGCTTTCTGTAGCACATTTTACATTCATAAACCGCCATGCTGTTCTTAACCTCAAATCAATTTCATAATGAAGAGGTTCAGAAAACACAGAACTGCCCTCCCCTAGAACATACATTTTCAACAGACGGAGAGAGCATGTAAAATGTCCATTCAGGTCGTGACACGTGCCAATTTGGGTAAGAATTGAATGTTTGTTTTGGAAAGCATCTACATATACAGGCATTTTGCAAGGAAAATATTGCTATACGCTCCTCAAGTAAGCCCTTAGATGAAACTCTATAAGGGAGGGCAGCTGCCAACACTGAGTAGGTTCTCAATGCATTATGTTTTCGTGAGCTTAGCTGTATAAGAAGCAAAGACTCTGATGATATATTCAACCATTATAAGAAATTCCAGCATGTTTAAAGCCCATCTATTTTATGCTCCTTTCTAATATACTGCTGTAATAAACAAAACAAAACAAATCTGCACTGAAACTCTCTCCAATGTCTGCACCTCTTTAATTAGATCAAGATGTGGCTATATTCACATTACAAGCCTTTCGATATTAGATCTTTAACATACACGTTTGTTTGCACAAGTGACCCATATCTGTCTTTGGTGTGGACAGACTTCTGCCCAGAAACAATCTACATGCATACCAACAGCATAATAAAGTCACAAACAAACCACATGTGTCAATTACAGCAATTGAACAAAGACAAAGGCAAAGGCTTCATCGCAGGCTGTGTGCTCTGAACAGCTCTCGGCGGTTCGTTATGAGGGCGAGAAGGCAGAAAATTAAGTTTTGCGGCTGTTATTTGCATAAACATTACGCTTGCATGGCCATGAATCTGATATGAATCCAGTGAATTACCACATGCAAAATTGGCTTAAATCTGATTTAAATGTTAGTGTTCATGCAGTTCTGACAACATCCGATCTGTTACATTATAAGGCAAAAAAAAAAAAAATCTAATTTGTGTCACCTCAAGCTACATGCGCACTGCAGGTTAACAGGGGTCTAAATCCCTTCCCTTTTTTCAAACGTGACACAGGTTTATTTTTTGTGTGTGGAAATGAACGCTAAAAACTGAGATTTTTGAATGTTGATTAAAGCCTCTTTTATCTGTGGTAGTAAAATCAGATACATATTCAATCTGCAGCCACGGCTGAGTTCTCACGACTTTTGCATCAAATCAAACTACACATTTACTTCAAGGACCTTCAAGGAAAAGTAAAAGATAAAAGCAAAAGAGTGTCTATATCCAGTATATGAGTCGCACTCCTTTGCAAGCATTCACAGCAAGTAAACAAAAGAAAGTGAGTTTCCTTTTGCTGCTTCTTCCTTTCAAGTTTAAAGCAGCAGCTCACACAGCTCATTTTGTTGTCACATGATAGGAGTCTACTCTTAAGGAAAGGCACAGGACAGCTGTGTTTGTTGGACGTGCCATGTGGATTGTTGGGGGGGGGGGTTGTTTTTTTTGCAGATACATATCATTTTGGGGGTCAGATATATGACGTTACATATAAGTCTCATTAAATCGATGATGTAAATGACCAAACCAAAAACCGCAATCACGTTTGCGTTCACATTACAAGCCTCATTCAAGTGACTCAGATCTGTCATCAATGTGAATGAACCTGTGTTGTGATCCGAACTGCATGCACCCATTCAAATAATGTCTAATAATGTGAAGGAACCAAAAGCAAACCAACAAACGAGCCCAATAAGTCTTCATCACAAGGATTATCTGCTGTGAGCAGCTCTTATCTGTTAAATAATCGAGCAAAACGAAAGCAATAAAGCACTGACTGGCACTGACTTCAGTTCAAACTGAATGAGGGGAACTTATTAAGGTATATATTTAATCTAGGACCAGAGCTCAGTGGACACTTTTCAAATGGGACTTTCATGTGTGATCAGACATACCTGTTTTGATAAGGTCTGATTTCGATGTTCACACACTTCTGAAAGCCTTATATCTGTCACATGAGCAGTAAATGAAATCTAATTTAAACTTCACTTCAACCTGTGTGATTTTGAAAAATTCCGATTTTTTCATTCACACAGCCCAGAAAAAAAATCTGATCTGTCCCATTAAGGTAAAAAAATGAGATCCAATTCCTTTTTTTACATTTGGTCAGTTATATGAGTTTTTTGCTAAAGGAACGGAGTACATGTGTACAATGTGGGAAGTTTTCTTCACACCTGAAACTCCAGCATGGTTTTGCCAGTGTTGGACTGCAGCATGAGGCAATAAGCTCCTATACTGGTGCCAGGGTCTGAGGCATCCTCCATGTTGCCCTGAAAACCAGAGAGAATCAGAATGACTTACAGGCCAGCAATCACTCAGTCTGTAGGAGACACAAATGCAGGGGGAGGGCAGGTCCTGCTACTGCCCTTTTGCTTTGTCATCAGAGCAAGTTGTAATCGTTGCCGGGGAACAAAAGGCTAAGACCAAACATGAGAAATGGCAGGAAAGTGAAGGGAGACCACACACACACACACACACAGTGACTCCCACAGACAGGCTTGGCTAGCCTCTAGTGGAGCTGGGGAGTTCGTTGGGGGTGGGGAGGACAGGACGCCTTTGTGGTGTGTTTTGTATGTTTTGGAATAACGTCAATGAATCATTAGGCTTCCTGTAGCGCTCCTTGATATGGACTAAATGAAGAATGTGTGCATAATCATGAATAGTCATATACTCAATGGTCTTTTCAGACTTAGCTTGTTTGAAAAAGTTGAGTTTGGCTTTTAAAACATTGTATACTTTCTGTTTGTCTCGGCCCACATTTCAAAGTGAACAAAATTATACATGTGGCCTTAATTTTTTTTTGTTGGTCTTAATGTATATTAAAAAAAGATTGAAAAATATAATATCACAGTCTAAAACAACAACAACAACAACAACAAAAATACACATTTTATAGGAGAAGGCTAAATGTTCTGTACTGTCAGTGTAAGTTGCTATAAAGAGATATTTTTCTGTGTAATTTTTAATAATTTCTGTTGGTTTCTGTTCTGTTGTTTTCATCATGAAAGGTTCACACACGGGCAGATGCTGATTAAACTGCACCCAACAAGGTAGGTATGAAAGCTTTAGTGACCTTCAGTCTTCCTTTAGGCTCTACAGATTTCATACCTTTGGGGTGATGTATTGAACCACATGCATAGCCCAGTGGTAACAATAGCTTTTTCCATCCAAAGGACTTTTCAATGATATTGTAAAACTTCAAAATGTTTAGAGATGTCAGCTTTGGAAGCAGAAATTGCCGACTTTACATACAATACATATAGACTAGATACAAAATAAAAATACAAAAATGTATTTTAAAAATAGAGGTTCATATCAGAATGTTACAGTCAAAGCTACACACATTAGGACATACACTAGAGGTGAAACATCAAGCATTTTTAAGTGATATCCTTTTTTCTGCAAAACGACATTTTTATTTTAAGGTCAGTTTGATGGAAACAGACAATAATCGCAAATAATGTTTGCTTTAGATTTTACAAATCTTTTGTTTGTATGCAGTTTGTGGATGGAAAGTCAGTTGTTTGTTTTTTGTCTAGTTTTTGTGTCTTTAAAGCTTATTATCCAGTAATTGCCATGATTTTTTCTGTGGTTACCATAAAACTACTGTATAAGATATATATTCCAGCAACATGTTTAAAATTAAAAGGTACTGCCTTTTTCTAGTCTTATTTAAATGTACAATGTATCAATCATAAGACTGAACTATGTATGAGTTGTACAATTTGTTAGTCTATTTTTTAATGCTAAGAAATATTTGACAGTGACTGAGCAGGTGCTTAGAATTTGAGGAATATTATGGGAATTCTACACTTGTTTTTAAAACTGTGTTCATTGTAGAGAAGCAAGGTGATTTATTTACCATAGTGGTGATGGGAACTAGAGGTTACAATGTCTACAACACAAATATAGCCATTTTACTCACTATATAAAAGAACCAGTGGACCTACATGCATCTCTTCTGAGTTTTATATGTAATGTTGTTGATACTAAAAAATATGGTAAGATTTCATTTAATACTATTTTGCCCTACAACTCTCTGCATGCACCTCTCTACCCTGAATGATTGATGTTTTGTTTCAAAATCTGTCATGAAAGGACCTTCCAGACATTAGGCAGTTTATTTCTAACCATTTTGTGTATCTTTGTGATGCAGTAGTGCGTTACAGTTATGTGCATATTTTCAGGTTAAATTTTCAGTATCACGTTGCTTTACACAGGTGTTTCTGATAAATATGTATTAAAAATATATATTAAAAAAAATAACATATATTAAAACTATATATCTTAAAATCTTCAGTGAAATGTCCCTATAAAACAAGGGTCTGAAACTAGCAGACTCACACTGGTGGTGATGACGGCCTCCTCCACGCTCCGGGCAATGAATTCTGGGGTGATGCAGCGACAGGGCAACTCATTGAATGTAGAATTCATCAGAGCGACACGGGCCGCATCCCGTCTGGCCTCTGCCTTGGTGTAACAGTACTGAACAATAGAGACAGTTCTTTATTATTTATTTAGATCATATTTACAGATACAAACAGCATATTTTACCAGCATGTGTTTCTGAAAGTCAGCTTACAGGTGAGAAATCTAGCAACACAACTCGAGACTGAGGACCCAAACAAAGGCCTTGCATGCACTATATGTGGATCACCAAGCGAGAGAGTGAGAGAATTTCTCGGCTCATTACGTTTTTGTAATATGATAACAGCAACTGTTTAGAAAGCGTGTCTGCATCATATGTGAGCTTATCCAACTAACATAAACACTCTTGATTGAGCTTAAAGTCCCATAACGCCTCAAAAAAGCATGTGTTAGGCACGTAGGCACATGCCAGCTCCATCACAGGATTATGAATCCGATTATGGCTGTGCACTCCAGAGCGATCACAGGCAGCTGGGAGGCTAAAAGAGTCAGAGATCAGGCATTGGCTCACCAGTGATGCTGGAAAAAAAGCATAACTATGAGCCACACCAGCCCTACGCAAAGGCCACACAGGAGAGAAGCTGAATGAAGAAGGAGAGAGGGAGAGAGGGAGTGAGAAAGTGAGGCAGCCAAAACATGTGAGGGAGGAGATGAGGAATTATCAAGGCTTGATGTGGCGGCGTGACTTTGATCCAAAGGGAAAAGGCCAAGAAATGCTTCTCCGTGGAGTCAGTGCAGCTCCCCGTGAGCGTGGAAAAAGCCCACAGAAAGGACGCCCCCGCAGGCCAGGCGGGGTGTAAGCCTCCGGTGCCCACAGGCTGATCAAAGGCATGGACAGCTATTCAAACAGTAGTGGCTAACTCCCCGGTGTGTCTCAGTCCCTCCAAAGGGCAGCAGCTGGCCCAGAATGACCCTCCAAATAGCAGTGGAACTATGGTTACTGAGCACTGCAGCGAGGAACTCTGGATTATTCGAACATGCAGTTTGTATCACATCTTACATGAATGAGATCTCCATAAAGTTATTTATAAATGATGTTTGCTTTGGTTGCATTGGCTGCTCTCTTCAAAAACACCCATTATAACTTCATGTAAACGACTGCTGCTGAATAGGCAGATAAATGTAAATGTTTGGGTTTTTTTGACATCACATAACAGTGACAGAACAGGCTGTTTTTCAATGTCTACATATATCACAACTGTTGAAACAAAACCTGGATCTCACTTTTTAAGATGATTTGAAAATTTGTAAAAGTTGGCAAAGATGTCAAGTATTCACATTTATTACTCAGATAGAAGCATATATACTAGGGTTTAAAATACTTCTTTAGAAGTTAAAGTATCAACTCAAGCTTTTTACTCCAGTAAAAGTATAAAAGTACTGCTTTCAAAACTACTTAAAGTATAAAAGTAAAAGTAATGTAAGGGGCTTCCTGTTTACAAGCTTCCAGTTTTAGCCGCATATATGTCCATTGAAAATGAATGTAGTTTAGTACAATGTAAATATATTAAAGAAGCATATCTGTGTACTACTGAGCATTAACATGTGTTTCATGGAACAGAGGATACGATGACTAGTTGTCTATAAGTATTGTAATGGTGCAGTCAGACTTCAAAGGCATGTTATCAATAACCTTTACTGGAATGTAAATGTACATGAATGAAAACAAGCTGTAAATGAAATAGGAGTAACAAGGCTGTGTTTATAATGAAAAGAGTAGAAAGTACAGATAACAGTGTTTAAAATGTAAGGAGTCGAAGTAAAAAGTCATCTGAAAAATAATTACTCCAATAAAGTATAAATAACCAACATTTTTACTTAAGTAAGGTAACAAAGTATTTGTACTTTGTTATTTGACACCTCTGAAAGTTGGCCATTGTTTGTAAATTTCATGATAAACTGACAAATAATTAGCCTAAACATCTGGTTACAGTGACATTAAAAGTAAATTAAAAGCTTGGAAAGGGTTAAACAAACACACTGGCATTTGTGAAACCAGTACTTTACTATATTAACACTGTTGGAATATATGAGCAAATAAAAACTCATTAGCTTTTTATACATAATACATAATTTTGCACAGTCCTGTACATAGTAACAAGTTACCATGATATAGGCCATTTAATGCCTAGTCTACAGTTATTTTTGATTTGCTGTACATTCAGTTTACATTACAATTATATAAATGCACACAATTAGATAATAACTAGTACAACTAGTTGCACAATGACTTGCAGGTTTAAGTCTGCACAGCTTTTCTTTCCCTAAAACAAGATTGTATACACAAAAATAACTGTCTATTTAATTTAAGCTTAGTATTGATTGAAACTTTGTTGAAACTTTCAAACTTTTAGTTAGCTATGAGTGATGAATAATTAAAGGAAGACTGAATATGTTGTGCATGTCCAAGGCCATTAAAGTTGTATAAACCAAGCTCTAAAAACTGTATGTATCAATAAAGCAGAGTACATTCTATTATTTGTAGGTTGTTATTTTTGTTGCAGCATCAAATGGTCACTCTCTCTCTCTCTCTTGTCCAGAGTGCAAGGAACAGCGATGGAGCTAAATGGAGGGTGGAGAGAGAGAGAGGTAGGACACAGCCAGTGTCATTTTGGGGAGGCATCTGGGGTAGAAAATCAAGTTTCTGTTGGGAGATGGCACTGGCCACTCCAGCCACCCCTTTAAAAGCGCATAGACATTTGTCTATTTTACTTTGAAGGGTTCATATACACAGTATGTAGGCCGCTATGACAAATGCTCTATAAACATACAAGTGTTAACGCCATGTTAATTTAAATAGCCCATAGTCCATAGCTACACCAGGTAAAATGATGAATGTATGATTAAAATTCTAAAAGTCTATGATACATAATGTTATCTGCCCTCCTTCATATGCAAAGGGCTCTTTCAAACTAACAAATGAATAAATAAATGAAAACAGTTCCTACTTCTTTCCAGGTTTTGTGGAGACTGTGCTCTCGAGAACATTCCACTTGGGCTAAAAGCAAAGTCCTCAGCCTGATTTGCAGTGAGTTGCAGCAATTGGGCTAATAAGAACCACCTGTTAGGCCTCCTGACTTTCACACAAGAGCCTCTTCTCCTGCGCTGGGGGGGATAGTGCTGATGGAACTGATTGAGCGGAGACATTGGACCACACTGAGACGTGCCCTTTATATTCGTGCTGACCCGACAAGGCTGGAATTGTCTCCAAAGGATGGACTGAAGTCAACAATTCCTCAAGTCTGATGTGTGCTGACACAGAAACATAGACTAGTTTAGCCTAATGGCACTGACCCATGCCATCACTCTTGCTGCACCTTGGGTGGCAGAATTTAGCTCACTTACCTTGAAGTTGCCAAAGCAGCTCCCCCCTGGTAAGGTCACGTAGCAGATGAATGGAGGTCCAGGTGAGGGGATAGATTCATACACCACAAGGTTCTCTGTCTCCACCATGGCTCCTTTTACCTGCTTCTGCTCCCAGAACTGATGCAGCATCCCCACAACATTCACTGGCAACACAAACAAATAAGACATTGGCAATACAAGTAGTTTGCATGGTTACTTGCTTGACTGTAATTCATTGCAGGCAATGTTTTTTAAACTACAATGAGTAGTGTAATTTACATTGGCGTTTCTTTCCACTGCTGGACACAGTGAGTAAGGGTATGAAGTTTTCTAGACTGGAAAGTAAACAGCTGTTAATGCTAACATTGAGGAGAAAGGGACTGAACGTTTTTTATGGTACCACAACTTTCTGGTAATATGTTCCCCCCTATTAGTTTAGAGTATGAATTTATGAATTTCACCTTGTTTCTTTAACTTTAATGTGAATAGCCAGAACTTAACTGCTGAAGGCTGTATTGGTGGAAACAATTAAATGTGTTGGTTTTATAACACTACAAAACAAAGAACTGACAAACATCAATGCTGTTGCAGCTTATTTCCCATATATGGACTGTGTGAACTGGGGGAGCAAATGGTATGTTAAAAAAAAGAAAAATCCTTTTAATTCATTAGCGGGCTACCAGTATATATTATAATTACAACTGTCCTAGAAAGAGTTATTTGTGAAATATCTGTTTATTATTTTTTATTTTATTATGATTTAATAATTTTTAAATGTCTTGCTCCATTACACTTTAGCAAAGCAATTGGTTTCTGCTAGTACAATAAGATAATCCCATTGCTGGCCAGAAAGGAATCAGCTTCAGTACTATAAAATTCTGGAATACTCTACTTGAATACAAGACAGACACTCAATATTTAGTAATCTTAAAAGGCACATATTACATAAGAATCCTTTTTCCTATTGCTTTTCTCACTAATGTAAAGTTTAAGGGGTCCAGGTACTAAGTGCTGGAATTTAATTGTTTTGGTTTGGATTTTTTCCACTGCAGTTCATAACTTAACCTATTTTTAAGTTTCTTTTAAAAGGTGTCATATAAATTAAATGTATTTCTATAGTGCAGTAGTAGTACTAATAGCATTTGTAGTGGTAGAAGCAGATGTGTTTAACTTGACCAGTGTAGAGATATGATATACCAATATAAGCTTGAGAAAGTCATAATGTGTTGTAGGTGACAAAACTGGGTTTCTAGCGCAACATTATTCAAAACTAAAAGCCCCGACAAAAGCCCTTGATAATACACACACTATTTGTGGACCACAGTAAAGATGGCATCAATCTCAAGACGATCAAGATTAACTTTTCCCCAAACTGGAGCATACACATTAGTCTAGAGCTACACTTAATCTAAGAGACCAACCCAAACATCTCCCACAAGCTTTGACCATTAATTCACATTTTATTCTTTCAGTTAAGAAGCCTGTCTGCTGGTGTTTGACATTCCCATCACCGATGGCTCACACAGACAGACTGTTTACGTTTAACTGCTTATAATGTCAGACGATCAGTGGCTACAGGCGAGGATTTGGACCCTCATGTTTACTGAACTTGAGTCGCAGGCCAAAGAATTCTCTGTCTACTATTGGAACTATTCATCCAATGGCACCGAGTGCCAGGTTTGTGCTGATCTGGATAGAAGGTTTTTTACTAAATTCTAATGCTGATGTTATAACACAAAGTGATCTTGGATAAATGTGAAGGGCCCGCATCTGTTAACGTTGTGGCAATGCTAAAATTGCCCTCGGAGTGTAATTTAGGCATTCAGGTCCAATTTAGATTTTTGTAATACAGCCAACTATCCTGTAGAGATACAATCTAGAAAGAGACAGTGACTTTTTTTGTGTCTGACTGGTAGGAATATTCTCAAATGTGTCTCTCTATCCCTCTCTTTCACCTTACCAACTCTCTGAGCTGTTTTTACAGATTCCCTAAAGATTTTCTACGCCTTGCAATGCATTACTGACATCATTTTACACTGCACACCTTGTACATCACAGATATTCTGCACAGCTGTGGAACGGAGAATGAAAGTATAAATATTATTTTTCCACATTTTTTTCCACATTTTTCAAGCTAATTTTTACTTCTTTCACTAAATCTCTCTCCTCCGCTGTGCTCAAGGTGTGCTACAGAGAGCTGATGTCATGGTTACAACAGAAAGGTTTACCTTCAGCTCAGTCATGTCCTCTATGCCCACAGCAGTTTGAGTGCTGTCCAACATCAACACTAGTGAATGCTTATTTAACCAGATGAGCAGGTGTTCGGCCTATTGCGGCCCCGAGTGCCTGGCGCAGACAAGTGTCAAACGAGGGAGTGATAGCTAAATCTGCAGTATGGTTTCAATATGTTTCATACTCACAGTACGTGTTTGTGCAGTCTGCTTTAATCAGGGCCGTCCCTCATAGAGGGTGAGCAAAAATATTGTGAGGGGGAACCCAATATATTTTGTTTAAGGGACCATATATGTGGGAACAAGGAGCTGTTATTACAACATAGAAATGTCCGACTTGTGGTTTATTTGAAGAAAGTAAGCCGGAGTGGATACCACCCAGTCTTTAAATGTCTACAGTGTAATGCTGAGTAGCTAAACTCTGAAACTGATACATTTTTGTCTGACATGTAAAATGACTAATTTTTGAAAATTACCTGTGGAAGCATTGTTATTTATATATAATTTTACTACACCAGCTGCCCTGTACGTTGTGTGAAATATTCATAATGAACAGACCAACAGACATGGTTCAAAATAACCTATGAAGGTATCAAATGTTATAAAAATATTCAATATTGTATATTATTATGATTTTTTTTCACACACAAGATCCACACACACGTATTCACTAAAATTAATTTTAACATGACAATTTAACATTTTACTTTCTAAACTATCTGGCTTTGTCACTATGCTTTAAAGACTAATATAAGTAAATGATAAAGGTATATGACCTTCGCGCTGATTGTCTGCTTCTTATTTAAACAAGAAAAAAAATTATAATCAGATTTTTGGCATATCCAGATTGTATACAGATTGATTTTTGATCCAGACAACAAACAACCACAGGAGATGTACACATTTGGATGTGGATTCAATCAAGTTTTTATAAATGCTTCTTAGTCCGGACATTCTGGTCACCTAAATGATTTCCAAATGTTGTTTGCGTCACTCTATCACGACGAACAATGATAATGAGTATTTGTCATGTGACTGATGGAAGTGCTGGGATTCAAAAAGAGCATCAAAGCCTCCTCCCTCACTAAGTTTGTCTTTTGTGCGGTATGAGTTCAGAACCACAAGAGATGATGCAGCTCCATCTCTCCTCCATCGGCGTAGTTACATAGTAAACAATGTCTACGTCATTACCACAGATAGGTTGGAAATGTCTGAACACACAAATCTGGTCTGATCACTCGCAAACAGTCATTTCAAAAGATCTTATCTGAGAAACAAATCTGACCTGCCCGCAGTCTGAACACAGCTCTTATGACCTCAATGTAAATGAGTGGGGCTAAACAGCCATATGCTGAGACACTTGACATAATAAAAACAGTTCAGACTTAATGGTATATTTTGAAATCATAACAGAATTTGCATATACGATCAAAATTAAAATTAAATGCTGAATGAATGTTTAAGCACTAAAATTATTTTTACATGATAACCTTCCAACCTCCCAAAGAGCCTGTGTTTGTTATTAGACAGGTTTCCATGCCAACGTTGTGGACATTTTACAAAATTTTGGCAGGAAAAAAGCTGTTACGTAAAAAAAAATGTTCATGTAAAGAAACTTTAGATGGTGTAGGCTACCATAATTAAGGGCTGCATCAAAATAGGCAAGATTCAAGTTGCCATCTTTTTATAGATGTGTTGTTTGCAGGTCAGAGACGTCAGGGAAGACAAGCAGTTGCCCACTTAATGAGGGCTGAAATCTCTGTGCCATGCTGACGACGTCCACTTTGCATCTGGGAATGCAAACACGCCAGACAATTCTGAGAGCACATTGGGCAAAGCCATTTTTTAAACAAGTTTTGGAATTAAGCACAAACTGAGATTAATCTGTCCGTATGGGTTCATTGCTTTATAATAATACCAGTTTTTGAGTGTCTGTAGACCACTTTCAAATGTCTATAGGCCTCTATAATGTATGCTCTACAAACAAACATGATCACTATGTTTATTTAAATGAGTTTAAATCCGTAGCTAATCTCTCTGTTTCGCTCATTTTTATGTTATGTTAAGCAAAATAACAATTTGTGGTTATAGACTGTATGCCAGAAAATAAGACAGATGGAACAGAGTCATGTGGTTAATTGATAAATCCTTGTTTATTTGCTTTACCATTATTCTATTTTGCACAAAACCTCATCCTAGCATAAAAACCTCTTTTTTTCTATATTTGGTTGTTTTTGGGTGAATTTCAGGCTTTTCCATTCAAGTCTTTATGGATTTTTCTTTAATAAGCAAAAAGAATAAATGGTGTATGGAAAACCCGCCATCGAGTCTTTGAGATTGATTTGAGATTGATGTAAATGACCCCTGTTCTAACTGGCTGTCCTGTATTGTATATTTAAAAATCAGTCCTGGAACTGAAACACTCCTTATAACTTCAATAAGAAATGAGTGAGGCTAATCTACTATAGACTGAAGAAGCAAATTTATGCCAATATAAAAATAAAAAACTTTGAAACTGGAGCTGTTGAGTTCCCAATAAGCACTGCATATTTTTTTCCATGGATTGAATAGTAGCTATTTGCAACTTAAAAAAAACAATATTTACGTATATCATCATAAATACCAAAATTATTACAATTAAAATTAATGTCAAAACAAAAAAAGTTCTAATGACTTGAGTTATCTCAATTCGGTATCCACCTTAGAAGCAGGTGCAATCATCACTTCTTGTGTGTATCCCGCATTAGACACCATGTTTACTAGCTGCTTGTACTCACAGTCTTTAAAGGCTCTATCATCATCTGAGTCTGGAATGGAAGTCATCTCTCCCAAATGTCGTCTCTTGGTAACTTTCGCTCTGTCTCCAAGCTCTCTCTCATGCTCTGAAGTGAAGAGCGATGTTCCTTGCAGCTCCTAGCCCTGGTTTGGAAAGGACTAGTGTGAGCTGCTCCCCTTCGAGTGCAGTGTGTAGCGCTGTTAAGCTAGCCTCAGGGGTTCCCTTCTGTGGCTGGCCCACCTTTGTCAAGAGCTGAACTAATTAGCTGTGAGGCTGGCCATCGGACTTCACCCCCTCCTCCTCACACACACACACACACTCAGCCTGTTGCACACATCCACTCGACTGAGTCGGGTAAGCCTCAGCAAAGGAATGCGACCCCCTTCTCTATTCATTCATGGCATGTCTTAGCCCTACACATACGTCGCCTGACTCAAAAGACAAATGATCAAAGATTGCATTATGCAATCATTTGGTTTCTATCCCCCCATCAAATAATTGGTTTCATAAGTGATATTCATAAGTGATATAAATCAAATAAAGAGGAGTCAAACATATTATAAAAGCTGCAAAAGGGTTTTATATAGTGCCTGATAATAGGGTATTGAAGCAGTTCTATAAGGTTCTTTAAAGAAGCATGTCACTCTCTGAGTATCAAGTATCTCTAAAATGGTAGCTTTGCAGGGGAGGGCAAAATGTTCTTTGCTTTTAATGTAAGTTGGATTTTATTTCAAGCAATATTGCAGCATGTCTATTTGTCCATTCATCATAATATTGATGATTTTATGATGAAATTGATGAAAATCATTGTGATCAAGTGATGCAGAAAATTAAAAGCAGAAAAAAGTTAGATTTTTGGGGGTACTGAGAATATACAACAGGTTTTCCATCATAGATGTGTAGCATCTAACCATGCAATGAGCCACTTATGCATCCAGCTGGTGTTCACAGATTCACAGATTCTGCCTTTACAAAAGGACCATTGGTTAACGCATCTATATCCTACATTTTCCTCTAATTATTTTTTTTCCTTGAGGTCCCGTCATAACATTTATGTGGTTTTATGTACCGAACACGGCCACAATTCACCATGGAAGACAATTCACCTCTCTTAACCCCTTAAAAAGAAACAGGCTGTTGTGTCACTGTGCCTTTAAGACTGATCTAAGACTGTCTGGCCATAAATATGAGCGGGTGGTGCTGAACTGCTGTAGACTGAATAAGTGGAATAGGTGGTCTCAAAAAAGTGAGGGGAGCTTGCTTTTTCAAGATTTGGTCCATTGAAGAGTGTAGAAGAACAACCCATCCAATAGATGGCACTGTAAGCAGAAGGGAAAACAAATAAAATTTTGTATTTAATAAAAGCAAATTAAATATTTTCCACTGTAACTCTGCTTAGAGTTTAAATAGGACACTTTGGGTTCTGTGTGTGAAATGTTGTGAGCTTTGTTGAGCTGCTAACAAGCAATTGGGTGCAGTGGTCAAAGGGGATGGATTAGAACTCCATGCTGTGAAAGCTATTCACACCAGTCCACAAAGACAGACATTCCAAGATAAAAACGAGCTTTCCTGATATCAGAAAGTTGAGTGCTACTGCCACAATAGTATGTAAGCATTAAAACAGTATAAAAACATGCTTAAAAAGGTTAACAAAGAAGAAAATTCAGTTCATGTTCAGTTTTGGGCCTCCAAAAATGGAAATAACTTTCACGTAATGTACGGTTCTATCAATTCAATGTTTTTCCCTAGAACCCTATGCCTAAGCCATGAACCACTGGTAAGCCTTTATTTGTAGGAGCCCTCTATGAAATGTTTTTAAAAAAAGATGAATGCTACGTACACAGGATACAATAACTATTAAGCACATTTAGTTTTTTAAAAGTTACATTTAAATCCTGTGCAATATGAATATGTTTCAGCAATGCTGCAATTGCATTACTTCTTTCTGTTTTTAATGCCAAAATATACCAATTCATTAACAACTTCTGTCTTGGCTTAATCCTGACGTGCTACTCTGTTCGGCCTAAGACGTTTTGCTGCTCAGATCACTGTGCAGTCCAACTGTATGCGCATTTGAATTTAGCTGCTCTGCCTGAATGCTTATTGTTCAGTGAACAGCTCCAAGCAGATGAGAGCATGCTTGTGAATGGGGCACTCAACAGAAAAAACTCAGAGCGCACCTTATTCTCTGTCTTTTCCTCTCAGCAAATCTAGAGTCCCCCGCGCCGAGTGTGTTAAGCTCTATTCACAGTGGACCATGGCCTAAAGTGCATTTTTAAACGTCTAATTCCCCCCTTCCCAACTTCCCTGTGTCTTTACTCTGAGGAATAGGGAGTCCATTCAGGGCAAAGCACCATTGTGAGCATGCCTTGGGAAAGGGGAGCGGTGTTTAGCATAAATGACAATCACTATATGGGGCGGAGTTTAACAAATAATACGGCCAAGTGAACGAGCAACACACCATGACAAGAGGAGAAAGGCACCATGCAGTTATAATAGATGGGTTTTTCTTTGGAATCACCTTATGATTTCTTGTTTGTGAGAATTCTGTCGCATTTATGAGGGAGATAAACAAAGTGTCACGTGGGTTGAAAAACTGGGAGTCGTTAGAAAGATTCAAGTGTCAGAGTTCCCTTTGAGGAGCAAACGTATGCTTGTCTTTGTGCATTTTCAGTACACGTGTCCTTGTTTGGTCAAATAAATATGTAAGTAAGCCGACAGCATAAATTTAACAAACAGTTACACAAAAAAAAAAAAATTCCCAGTGTTTAGTGTGTCCACTCTTTATGTCTACAGTATATTACTTGCTTTTATTTTTTCAAAGAAATCTGCAGGGATGTGTATATATATATATATATATATATATATATATATATATATATATATATATATATATATATATATATATATATATATATATATATATATATCATACCCTGCAAAACATGGTGTCTTGTCAAGTAAAATATTTAATATTTATTAAAAGTTATATTGTTATATTTGCTAAATTTGTTATATTAAATGAAATATAACAAATACTTACTATTTTTAGGATCATTTCACACAATTTAACAGGATACCAATTTTAGTAGTGTAGAAGTTGGTTGAATTTATAAAACTTTACTCCACATCTAAGTTGTCCGGACCTGGTGTTTTAGAACTGTTCTTCTTTCTGTTTATTTTCTCAGTACATTTCCTTTTTTGACTTGATACAAAGAGCAATTTGTAAATTACTTTTAAAATCTGTTAAAATATATATACAATTTATATACAATATATTTGTATATCATTTTTATATATATTCATATGCAGTTTGTTCCGGGAGTTTCACGGTATGGGTTTCCATTACTGAGTAGCTGTATACAAGCCTTATGTTTGCCAAGCATTTGTGGAGTGATGTAAAGCACAGCCACTGAACTCTGGAGTTGTAGAAACTTATTCTGTGAAGTGACAAACCTTCTCTATCTGGCAGTCTGATAGATGAATCAGGGTTTGGCGAATGTCAGGAGGACGTTACCTGCCTGACTGCACTGCGCCGACTGTAAAGTTTGACTTTAAAGTTTGTCTGTAAAGTTTGCCTGTAAAGTTTATCTGTAAAGTTTGACTTTAAAGAAAATGCTATGGGGTTCTTTTTTAGTGGTTAGCCTCGAACTCTTTGTTCTAGTAAAGGAAAATCCACCATATATATATATATATATATATATATATATATATATATATATATATATATATATATATATATATATATATATATATATAATATAATAAACTCTTTTGTTTACCGTCATCGATCGCCGATCACACATATATATATAAATATATATATGTATATATATATATATATATATATATATATATATATATATATATATATATATATATATATAATTTAAAAATCATTATTTTTATTCAAATAAAGAATAAAGTAATATGAGACAAACATATAATCACTATTCCTGGCAATGTATAAAAACAAACCTCTGTGTGAGAGAAAAAGAGAGGAAGACAGAGGAAGATGCCCATGTTTGTGTATGTTGTCCATATATTGCGTTCCCTTATTGGCATGTGAATCTTGTAATTATTCTATATCCGTAGTCGGTTGCAGTAAAAGGCTCTGTCTGCACAGGAAATAATGCTGTCTGGACAGAAAACACAAAGACATGCTATAGCCTACAAACTGTCCCTGGCTGTTAAAATTCTCACTCTTATTATTATGTTTAATTCACTATCTATAGTAGAGTTAAAAATGTATATGTTGTAGACTGCAGTCTGCCCTCAAATCACTTATATTAAGCACAGTTTGAGAGACCCTCTCAGGGCAGGACTTGGCCAAGTAGAGTAAGAGGTTGTGTTGACATAACTTCCAGGCTTCCTGGATAAAGTGGCGCTTGTTTAAGCCTCCCGCTGTGGGAAATGTAAACGGTGACACATGGGTGCCTGCTTGAGCCTGGCACTGTCTCCTGGTGGAGCTGCCCTAAGTTATTAAACTGAAATAAAAATGGCTGTTTCTCCTGAGATGGTTTAGATTTGACTTTGGTAAGGGGAGCTGATCCTAGATCAGAGGTAAGAAAGCAAGAGGCCTTAATATACAGTTCAAAGACATATGTACTGTTTTTCACATGGTAAAACAATGATATAAATTATAAGGAAATAAGTTCTACAGAATCAACATTCTTGACAGCAAGACATGGGCTGATGAGCTACACTACCATATAGAAGTCAAAATGAAGTAGATTTTGTTGTATGCATTCATAATGGATGGCCTAAGACCACTGCATCATTAAGGCATGAAAAAATGGAAACCTTTTTTGCCCACATTTAGTCCTCATACTGCTTATCACATGGGTAATACACAGTCTGCAAAAGAAACTTGCCTGATGCGTGAAGATCAAATTGGATATTTTGATATAAATCATGAGATTAATATATTTCTTGTGTTTAATATACTCATGTGCATGTTTTAAAAACTTTCACTCACTTATATGTGTGACATACTGTTGTACCAATTTAAACATACCATAACTTCTTATTTCTTTTCTTTTTTTTGGTTTCATTTCATTTTTCATTGCTATGTTGGTGACAGCATCTCTACTCTATTTATGACTCCCTACTCTCTTTATGACTTGTCATGTCGTACACTGATCCTTTTATCATGATCCTTTTATTTTTAGTGCATCAAAAAGAGATTGACAGCCAGTGAAAGCCTCTGTTCTGAAATACACACACACACACACATATATATATTTATACACACATATTATTATTTATATTTATACCTTTAGCCCATTAATAAATAAATTAATAAATAAAACAAAAATAGAAACTTTACAGGGGAGTGAGACATTTTATTTTAAAACTTTTAATACGTTCAAAATCATAAATTTGGTATAATTTTAATATTATACTGTTAATGACTTTTAAAGTAAACGGCAGATGTCATGTTTAAATGATATAGAAAAATAATGTTTTTCTTTGGATGGAGATGATCTATGTATTTGTATTGTTGCTGTCCAAAAAATAATAAATACAGATTTTCAGTGCACGTTAATATAATCAGGTTTTATTCCAAATAATTTGTATTGGTCCATTCATCATGAATCTTTTAAATGATATAGAAAAATTGACAAAAATGGAGAAGAAAAGTTTTTCTTTGGACAGCGACAATATACATATGTACACCCAATGGCTACTTCCTTAGGTTCACTCACCATCTATTTTAAAAGCTGTACTTACCATTTAGATACACTCAGTCAATAACACTGCTGTAAGATCACAACCTTGTAACTCTAAAACGATAACAGAAGAAGAGAAAAACATACTTTGCTTTAATGTAGGTCAATGTAATCAGACTTCTTTCTACATCAATTTGAGCTATTTTTCACAGTCCATTCACCATTAAGTTTACATACAATGTAAAGAGCAACTGAGCAACCCAAACTAAAAAACGAAAAGAATGGAGACACAGGATATTTGGTCCAACAGCAGCAATGTGTTTCTATACACCACAGAATTCATTTTATTACTGTCATTATCAGTTACATCACTAGTGAACATGAACAAGTCAGGATTTGTGACACTAACAAATCCATGTCTGCCTCCTAAAGAGTGTTTCTGATCTGTTGGAACAGTGTATTAGGATTTTTCTTTATTGTGGTTAGAATTCAGTTCTGGAGGTCTTCTTTGGCCTAACAGTTCATTTATGGTAACTGAGCTCACAGGTTGTCCCTCACTGAGAGTGGGCTGCGGTGGGTGGTATAATGTAAGCTTGCAGCTATTGTTGTGTTTACTCTTCCTTTCATAAGCTACTGGTTCTTAAATGATCTAACTGGGAGCAGCACCGACAACATAATACACAAGAGATTAGAATATGCAACATGTTTTAAACTAAAAATCTTACAAATTGCTCCATTAACCACATGCTAATTGTTGTGAGTATAAATTTAAATCTGTGGAGTACAGACACCAAAACATGGCTCTGATAGTTTAAACTCTAAAACCTGGATAACAGTGGGTCATAATTTACAACTACAGGAAGACAATAATAAAATAAAAGAAATAATAAAAATACATGAATAAAAATTTACCGAATACATACGTTGTTAATAATATACAATTATGTTAATAAAAAAATAAATAATACAAATCATACATTTCATACATCTGTTTTTGTCAAAGGACTGATAGTTTTTTTTCTGGTTAATAGATAGATAGATAGATAGATAGATAGATAGATAGATAGATAGATAGATAGATAGATAGACTTTCCTTTAGACGGTATTCCCTTCAAATTCTCGTTGACACTGCCATCTATCGTTCTGGTGGTGGAACTGCGTTGAAGTGAACAGTTAGCTGCTGTTATGCTGTATTCCATCTCTAGCGGTTCTTACTCCAGGGATAAATTATCCGTCGAAAGATGAACAAATGGTGAAAAGGACTGACAGCGGCACATGCAGTAAGCACTTGTCATTTATCTGTCAGCGGGATAATATTTTTCTTTCTGTACTGCTGAGGTGTTTATTGTTCTGAAACGAAGTCAGATAATAACCCTGGAGGAGCTAAGCTTGCTAACTAACAGTTTCTGCTGACCTCATTACCTCGGACGAGAAATAGATGCGTTACTGTCCCTGTGGTTTACAAATGTATGCTAATTATTTTTTAATGAAAGTGTTTTATTGTTTAGTAGTTGTTGGCTAGCCGGTTAGCTTCGTGTGGGACTGTGGCTAGCTTAGAGACGTTAGCTGGTATTTTCAGTGTGGAGGTTAAGGCTTGTTAGTAAAGCTGCTGCTTAGTATGCTGAACAACTTGACGGTTTCTTTACTGTTGGTTGAACTTAAATGAACTTCTCTTTATCATAGACACTTTTATCCCTACTTATTCTTTTTCAACAAGTTAATGTTCATGACAAGGCTCTGATCAGTTTAGCTTGACAGCTCTAACATAAATTCAATACCTGGATGACGTTAAATTAAAAGCTGTGCAAATTGCCTCCATCTTCAAAGAAGCAGTTAGAGAAAACACGAAGATAAACTTGCATTTGCTTTATTTTTTTCTACAATTGAATGGCCCTGTGGTGTTGACATTGGTGTGTCCCTTTATCTTGACAGGAAATCTGTGCCTCATCCTGACAAAACAGGGGTTGTGATGAGTGCCAATTCCTGACTGAACATGTGGACTATTAGGTAACATATAACGGTGCACAGAGGAGACACTACTTGAGACACTGCCCTCTCCTAGACAAACAGGATTTGAACCTTGGGGTCATGGACTCGCTTTCCATAGCTAGAAGAGACAATTCTTGAGTGTTATTAGCGGAAGCTGCTAATAATAGCGGACAAGAAAGCCAAATTGTTCTCTTGGTGGAGACTTGCTCTTACAAATGAAGCCAGAACAGAGAGTCATTGCCTCTGGTAAAGTACACTCCGTCTGTTGTAGATTTGGTAATGACATTATTCCAGTTAATTTTCACAGATTTATTTTTGTACCACAATGTCTGATCTGGAATGCTCAAATGCTGTTCTTTTTTTCAGGTAAATCATGATTCCCATCACCGAATTGCGTTACTTTGTGGACACTCAGCCTGCGTATCGAATTTTAAAACCATGGTGGGATGTATTTACAGATTATCTGTCTGTTGTGATGCTGATGATTGCCGTATTTGGAGGAACTCTGCAAGTCACCCAGGACAAGATGATTTGCCTGCCCTGCAAATGGGTAGTAAACAAGACCTGTCAGAAGTATTTCGAGCCAGCCTTCGAGCCGCAAGGAATCCAATATGACCTCGACAGGCATCAGTATAACTATGTGGATGCTGTGTGTTATGAAAACAAGCTCCACTGGTTCGCTAAGTATTTCCCATATTTGGTGCTGCTGCATACGCTCATCTTCCTGGCTTGCAGCAACTTTTGGTTTAAGTTCCCTTGGACCAGCTCCAAACTGGAACATTTTGTCTCCATTCTTTTGAAGTGTTTTGACTCGCCATGGACTACACGGGCGCTGTCGGAGACAGTGGTTGAGGAGAGCGATCCTAAGGCTTTAGGGAAGATGAACGGCTCCATCGATAAAAAGGCATCATACGTGAGTGAAGATGTGGAGGCCAGCGTTCCGATGCTGTCCGCAACTAAATCTCGTTTTGAGCAAGGAATTGTCGATCACTCTGAAACCGGCGTGCTGGATAAAAAAGAGGGTGAGCAGGCTAAGGCCCTGTTTGAAAAGGTTAAGAAATTTCGGCTCCATGTTGAAGAAGGCGATATAGTCTACAGACTTTACATCCGACAGACCATTATCAAAGTAGTTAAGTTCATCCTCATTATTTGTTACACTGGATATTATGTTCACAATATTCAGTTTAGTGTGGACTGTAGTGTGGACATTGAGAACCTTACTGGTTATCAGATGTACAATTGTGCCCATCCTCTTGCCACCCTTTTCAAGATATTAGCCTGCTTTTATATAAGCCTTGTTGTTGTGTATGGGATGATCTGTGTGTACACTCTCAGTTGGATGCTTCGACGTTCCCTTAAAAAGTATTCGTTCGAGTCTATCAGAGAAGAAAGCAGCTATAGTGACATTCCAGATGTGAAAAACGATTTTGCCTTCATGTTGCACATGATTGACCAGTATGATCCCCTCTACTCCAAGCGCTTTGCAGTGTTCCTCTCAGAAGTAAGCGAGAATAAACTACGTCAGCTTAACCTCAACAACGAGTGGACGCTGGACAAGCTGAGGCAAAGAATCACCAAAAACTCTCAAGATAAGTTAGAGCTGCATCTTTTTATGCTCAGTGGCATTCCAGACACAGTGTTTGACCTGCTGGAGCTGGAAGTGCTTAAGCTGGAGCTTATCCCTGATATCACCATACCTCCAATCATTGCACAGCTCATAAACCTGAGAGAAATGTGGCTGTATCACACACCAGCTAAAATAGAAGCGCCAGCCCTGGCATTCCTGAGAGAAAACCTGAAATCATTGCACATAAAGTTCACTGACATCAAAGAGATACCTCTCTGGATCTACAGCTTGAAGAACCTGAGTGAGTTACACCTTACAGGAAACCTCAGTGCAGAGAACAATCGTTACATTGTCATTGATGGCCTGCGGGAACTAAAGCGATTGAAGGTTCTTAGGCTAAAGAGCAACCTGACTAAGCTACCGCAGGTGGTTACTGACGTTGGGTTGCACCTGCAGAAGCTGTCAATCAATAACGAGGGCACCAAGCTGATGGTTCTCAATAGCTTGAAGAAAATGGTCAACCTGACCGAGCTGGAGCTCATTCGCTGTGATCTGGAGCGCATCCCTCATTCCATCTTCAGTCTCCACAACCTGCAGGAGATTGACCTGAAAGACAACAACCTGAAGACTATCGAGGAAATCATCAGCTTTCAGCATCTTCATCGACTCGTCTGCCTAAAACTGTGGTACAACCAGATCGCCTATATTCCCATCCAGATAGGCACTTTGACCAACCTGGAGCGTCTGTACTTGAATCGAAACAAGATTGAGAAAATACCAAGTCAACTCTTTTTCTGCCGCAAGCTGAGATATCTTGATTTAAGTCACAACAATCTAACAAACATCCCAGCTGACATCGGAAGTCTTCAGAATCTTCAATATTTTGCAATAACTGCCAACAGGGTGAGTTTATAAGCATACCAATGTTTTGTTCAGACACCCTTTACATCAGTCTTCTAGTGTTTTTTGTATTATTGTAGTACTATGTAGTATTTTATATCAAATATGTTTTAGAACAGCTAACAACTGGGCCAGAGTCAGAGGCCAACTGCCAAAATAGTCTTTAACTTAAAGGTATTAATTTTTAAGACATATTTCTCAGAAGATTAAATCTAAAATAATCCACTTGAATAAGCAAGGGGAAGGCCAATGGAAAGGTAGTGGGGTGGGGTAGACTAGAGTGCAAAAAAATTATGTGGTACACCGACAAAACTGCCACTATACGAAAGCAGAATAAACTAAGCTTAACTGTTGCTTTAGATAAAAGTCCATCCTTCTGCCATCCTTCCGCCGTCCTTCCACTGTGAGGAAAACAACTCGCTGCTGTGGTTTAGAAAGGATGTGTAGCAGTTTAGACGTCATTACAGACAGTAGGAAATATACAGCCAAACTAAATTAGCTAGAACATCAAAACCGGCCATCTGAGATGTGGTGTGTGATTTTATGGCCTGATTAGTCTAAATTTGTATTAGGGATTACTTGAATCATTAGAAGTAAAAAAATCATGCAACTTCTAGGACTGAACAATGAAAAATATGACAGATTTATTAAAAATGATTAGTCCCCAACAAAAGAAAGCTGTAGCAAGCGTGACATGATTAAAAAGAATATTTTAGCTTTTTGACTGGACATGAAATAAATGGTGGTCTCTGATTTTGTATATTGTGACTGCACATGTATATATGTGTGTGATGAAATGTTTGCACAATATAAAAGGCTGCTGCTGTTGACTGTGTTTACATGCAAAGAATTTCACCAATCTGATTTGATTCAGGTCATGTAAGATTAAGACTGGGGTGTTTATATGCACACTGTACTTAACAGTCTGGTGAAAATCTCTGTTTACATGAAAACTATAAGTAATCAGATCCAAACTGATGTGCATGCTTAGATTACTACTTATCACAAGTCCAGTCAGAAAGAGACAAGCAGGAGTTTTTTTTGTATTGCATTGAAATTAATTTGCCAGACAAAAAATTTACTTAACATGCACTTCAAAAAAAGGTGATTGAAAGACGTCATGTCCTACAACATTCTGAGACACATAAGCTTCATGCCAGTCCCAATGTATTTAAGGTCCTGGCTTTTAGCTTTGTAATACACTGATTTGAGAAACACTGGTTCGAGGATAATTTACTGTATTGCTTGTGTAAGCCCACTGTTGCTTATTGGTGCACATATACTTGCTTGAACAGCTCGTTATTGCGAGTCTTGAAGCATAAACTTTGTCTTCTCTACAGAACAGTTTCTGGCTCCCCTCATGTTGAACATTATAATCTGTGGCACAAAAGCACTTGCACAGAAACAAACTGAAACTTCATAATTAAAAAAAATAAAAATCAGATGCAAGTGTTTACATGGCTGTTATTCTTCTACCTGACAGAGTATTTACAAAATTACCTTCTTAGTTCAGTCAGATAGGAATGGCCTCAGTCAGACTAATCTACTCTGATTGAGGTGTATATGTAAACATATTCCGTTCTAATTGAACTGTTTGTGAGTTTGTTAACGGATTATCAGGCTGCATGTAAGCAAGGCTATTGTTAATGGTGTACAACTAAAAATTTTTACATTATCGAGACATAATTCTACCTTTTATTTATTCATTCATTATTTAAAATGTGTTCTCTGTATTTACAGATTGAGAAACTTCCTCCTGAGTTGTTCCAGTGTAAGAAACTGCGTACACTGAACCTGGGAAACAACTGCCTGCTGTCCCTGCCCTCTCGCTTCGGGGAGCTGACCAATCTGACCCAGCTGGAGCTGAGAGGGAACCGGCTGGAGGGCCTCCCTGTAGAGCTCGGGGAATGCCGTCTCTTGAAGCGCAGCTGCCTCATCGTCGAGGAGAGCATTTTCAACACTCTCCCCTCAGAAGTTAAAGAACAGCTTTGGAGAACTGACAAAGAGGCAGCTTGAGACCACCAGGTACTCCGGTGTGACAGCACTGTCCCAAGTTAGAGAGAGCGGTGCTCGAGCTATGCTGAGCAGCCTGGATTATTTAAAAAAAATGCTGAGGATATGTAGTTCTCCAGGAAACAATGATTTAAAGCCCCTGGGAACCTCATTCTAAATTTTCTTTCTGATTGAGTTAATCAGTTAGAGTCCACTGCATTCCTTCAGTATTGCTCCACTCTCAATGTAAAATGGGGGGTTTAAAAGTGGTCCGCATAACCCTGACCAATCACAAGACTAACATGGTTCTGTCCTCTCAATGCAGTAAGCTAAAGTAATAATAAGCATGTTGTTAACAAGCTATGCATCTCCGTGTTTCGTTCGTCAGAGATTTATTCACCCAACCCATGTTACGCCAGCATTCCCTGTGTGTGCATTCCCAGCAGTATAGTAGATCAAAGCTTTGCCTTCTTTGAGGTGTTGACACATAAATCATGGACTCGTTTAGCGGATTGAACACTGATTCTCAGCACCGCTTTGTTCACTGTGTATATACAAGCTGGAGACTTGACTGCAAATATCAAACCTCTTTCAATAAGCCTAAAGGTGTGTGACCTGATGAATCTTAAACCGCAACCATGTAAAAAGCTACAAAACGCAGCTTCTCCGTCTCAGGGCTGTGTGCACTGCCATGGCAACGTGAACAAAAAATCTCATGCATGAGCGATGGACGTAACGTGTGATCAGCTGCTGATTTAGTACTTTTGTACATTAACATTGTCAATTTGAATTAATGTTCAAAACACTGTATTTGATGTTGTAGTATACAGAAAATATTTGGTTTGTGAATAATGATGTGTTTTGCATATGACTGTCAGAGGGCTGTCAGTCACAGATCTCAAAGAGGGAGAAAGAACTAATTTTCAGTTTTTTGAGCCGTGTTTTATCATATTTCTACTTTGTTTTTTCTATTTAAACTTGTATAATACTAACACCCAAGTTAAGTACTATACAAAAACATAAATGTTTTACAATGTGTTTCCAGGGGCTTTAAAGTACACAGTATACTGACTACTTAAGGGATTAATTACGTTTGTTTGAAGAGCTCTGTGATCTCTGGGCTGTGGGTCCCTGGGTTGAAAAAAGGTGCGACTCATCTTTGCCTTAATTACAGTGTGCTACATAGTGGTGGGAAAATACTCCAAACGAGTCAAGTGTGCAGATTGGCAGTTTTTTGTGAGCTGACGTGTCATGAGCACTTTACGGTTGCCTGAATTTCCACATTTCACTACTTTTTTCTTTAAAACACTGCTGATTTTTTTTATAAACAGGGCTTTATCTGAGCTAAGAAAACTATTTTTTGTCTCAGTCTTGATTGTACAGTTGTACAAATTATGAACATTGTCATTTTAGAGGACTTGTAATGTTTTCCTAATAGGAATTATTATTAGTTGCTGATTATGTTACTCATTTTGAATAAATAAAAAGGATGGAGTAGCTGGTATATGTGGATACATGCCGTGTGCATGTATGAACTGACTTTCTTAGCACTGTTGTTGGCGTAACAGCCATTGGTTAGCAACAGCAGGTGTTATATATGTGTTTGACTTATGGAAGGACATTGTATTGTAGGGTAAAACATGTTTAATCCATGCACTAACTTTTTTCTGCAATGAAACTCGCTGTTCATCAGAAAGCAAGAGCCCAGTCACCACTTCACATGTATTATTCATATTGTGGGGCTTGCACGTTTACAGCATTTGATTTAACAATGCAAAAATAACAGAAGCACACTAAAAGAAAAGACACTACTCATAAGATGTGATGTGGAAGTTGTTGAGTGTGTCACAGTATTCCCTATATATTAGAGATGGAAGGATAGATCAGCCATATTTAGCCAATTTAGCCGATCACTACAGCCGGTCGATGACGTTAAACAAATGAGCCTAATTTCTGTATTTCCAGTTAGCGTTTCATCCAGGAAGAGGAGCCCTGCGGAAAACCCCCTCCGGCCAGCTCCCTGCAATTCCTATCTGAACCACTTGGTGGAAATACATACCGTTTCATTTTCGACAGTATGACTAAAGCAGCGGCTTCGCGAGAACAGTTTAAGCGTTCACCACATGTGCGGAAAGAAAACATTGTCTGTCTGGCAGTTTGTTACTGTATGTGACTCAGACTCATCCAGGGCAGTTTGTAACATCTGTAAAATTACTAAAATCAGCATCTCTCACGGGGAACCAAGACAAAGACATTTAACATACTAATCTGATACAGCACTTCAGAGAACACTACGCAGCTGAATACAGTAAGTATCAGCAAACAGCAGAGCTAGCACGCGCAGCCCAGAGAACCGTGCAGACCAGATCTGACCGGTACAAACAGTACAGCAGCAGAAACAGCCAGAGAGCTAAAGAACCACAGTCAGAGAGATTGAGTTTGTAGTTCTAGATAAGCAGCTCTTAATATTCCACCTGGATCCACGCTCTGCTGTAGGAAATACTTTTCAGATGTCGCTCTTCAGGAGCTGTATCAAGTGGTTTACGCCCACATAGACCAACTTCTAATGTAGTTAAAAATATTATGCTGTTTCACATGAGCTCGTTAAAAATGGTAATAAACCAGTTTCCACCATGTTTCATGACTTGCTTGCGCTAATAATATATAGCCCTGCTGTGGCATACAACCCCGCCCCCTATCGGTATCGAATATCGCGCTGAGAGGTGATCGTCGATCAGAATCGGCCTCAAAAATGCTGATCGGTCCATCTCTAATATATATGAAGCATGTTGGTTTCTCAATAAGCAAAAACTACTTTTATTTTTTAGCTCATCAATTCACTTTGTTGAGGCAGCACCTTATGTTCACCAGTGTACTTACTGTAACAATGTTTTTTGGGAAAGTTGTCTTGTTTTTTTAAACCAAAGTTTCTTCTTTCCTGTTCATCTATATGTTCATCTGTGTCTATATGTGTGATGTCAGTGTTTGATGTTTCCACTACAGTAGCAACTTGCAGAGTTCATGTTGAGGAATCATGTTTTGTCCTCACAATATTGCACTTAACATGAGCGTTGTACAGTATGATGTTATTTCCATGCGTAAAAACAATGCACTGCTGACGAGACAATCAGAGATATATTTTGTGAAGCATTGGGCTGTGAGTGACAGAGGCTTTTGTTTATTTTAAATGCAGAAATGTTCTGTTTGTTCTTAGCACTGACTATGAGTTAAGCTGTTTTGCCATTTCAGAGGCCAAACTCTGACCAAGCTGTTTCATAACCTACAGCTCATGTATTACGTTACCTCAGTGTTGATGAAGAAGGACTTAATTTTTTTCCTCTAGAGTTAAAAGTGTTACTCAGGTAAACACCGCTGAACTTTGTACTGATCGATTAACTTCTTATTTTTAAGTATTTTAACATCAGTTTAATTTAAAGGGATTTCCATGCAATGAATTTTCTAATACAGTGTTTTCGATTACTTACTTTTATTTATATGAAGTATGTATTTCAGTTACAGTCTTTTTTTTTTTTTTTGAACAATGAAAGGGTTATTTTATACAGTATTGTGTTATGTTGATCTACTGCTGACTACTAATGTGGAATTGTACCACAACCTGTTGATACTTTAGTTTTCTTTATTTGTAAGTGTATGTTAATTGCTAATACTGGTATATGCATATATAGGTGTAGTAAAGTACAGCATGGCTTAATAGTGTCTGCTAAGCATTATTTATATAGTCTATTAAATATGTAGAATTAGAAATGAAAGTGTAGCATTAGACTGTATGTAATTTGACACTGTCACTATTATGTCATGATTTTTTACCATTGATTAAAAGCAATAGCATTTCTACTGTTCTTTAAGTCACTTAAAGAATAGGCCTTTGCTGATTGGCCCAAATCTGAAGAATGCTTGAGTGACTTAAGCTCCTCTGTTTTGATATGTGCCAAGGGCACCTTCAGGCGCATTTTACTTTCTGAAACACTGTAACTTGTCATTTCTTTATTGTTGTTGGGACTCAATCATGAATAGTCATTCAAGCTGGTGCCAAAACAGCATTGAATAGTGCTGTAAATGAATAGCGTCGTGGTGGCATTGATTAGTAGGTTAGATGATGTTTCTGTATGTCATAAAAATGTGAGATTCTTTAGATGCCTGTCTTAAGCTATTTTACCACCTTTTGTGTTAATCTTTCAGTGTTTCCTCAGTTTAAAGCTCAATAAACTCAAGGTTAATCATCATAATGTTATTGTCGTTTTTAATTAAAATGCATTAAGCACAAATTAATTATTAACTACCACTAGTAATTGGTTTATAAATGCTGTATGTCTTGTCACAATTTGTGAGAGTGGATTTTAATTAATTAATCCTAGCTTTGAATTCTATGGTTTAAATGTTTATAATGTTTGTAGACACCTACTCATCCAAAGTTTTAGCTGAAGGCCCTTAGCTAAAGTTTAATAAGACACACATTTATAACAAGAGGCTGGTTGGACTGCAGGCAGGAGTTTCTTGTTAAGTGTTCCAAAGTATTTCTAAAGCAGTGCAGTGATTTCAGACACAGTTCAGTGCTGTATTACCTTAATCATTTGCAGTCATATGCATTTAAGATGTTGTTTTTTGGCTAGTGCTTTTTTTTGCCCAGTGTTGAGTGTTGATCAATCATTGCTTATAAAAGACTTGTCCGATTTGCGTAATTGCATGACCTGTTTAAGATGCTGTCCAAACATTTCACAGTGTTTATAGTCTTAAATCCATCCCAACGTTTTTTTAAATCATATCAATTTCAGGATAAACACATTTAAAAGTTATCTTGTCTTTGTACTGTTTTTTGTTTAAATACAGATCAGATTTTTAAGTCACGGCACTGTTTTATTTCCATCTGGAATCCAGAAAAGATCTCTATAGAACCACGTACACCACATTCTCCATCAATAAACTAAAGACTTTTCTCACCATGAAAAATAAATAAATAAATAAATAAATAATGTAGTCATGCAACGAGTTATATAAGTGATGATAGTTCTATATAGAACAACTGTCTTTACTGAAGAACCATTGATCCTTTTCTTAAGAGTGTATTTCTGAACTACATTTTTCTTCAGTTATGTTTAGTACAGAACCAGGTTAAATCCAGAAAACTTGTTTTTTGATGATGTGCTGTTTATAATTTTTTATCTCATGTTTGGTATATACCAGTTATTAAACACTAGACGGCGGTAATGAGAATCGGTCGTGTTTGAGTCCTCGCGAAAAAGAAGAGGAACCATGCTTTACTGGCATCATTTCCGTCCTGCTTATTTTTATGTAGCACAGTAAGCGTCCCATTTAAGGCTTGAGCAGCGCAGACTGGCCCTAAACAGTGAGATTTAGTACAGTAACGCGTGTCTAACTCTTAACAAACTATGGTAAGAACAAACTAAAGTATCGTTTAAATCCACGAGGCTGAAGTTGGCTTCATATTCGACAATTCGTTGTTCGAATTTTTCCGTTCCACCTTAAAAGAGCTCGGAGTTACAGCCCGGCGCGTCTGCTGCACTGTTTAAGGTGAAACTGGAAAACTGGAACAAGAAACTGATTTCAGCTACACGTGGAATTAATCATTTATATAATAGATATTATATTTAACAGTGTTTCTTTGTAGGCTGTCACTTTACATACGGATATTGGTGAAATAAAAATCGAGCTGTTCTGTGAACGAGCCCCGAAATCCTGTGAGGTGAGAAATATTAATCCAGCTCCACAAAATTAACAGAGAATTCTTAGGAGAGCCCTAAATCTATTAAGTATTCGTTTATTATTATTTTACAGAATTTCCTTGCATTGTGCGCCAGTGGCTTTTACAATGGATGCATCTTTCACCGAAACATTAAAGGCTTCATGGTTCAGACAGGAGACCCCACAGGTAGACAGTTCAACTCATCTGTGTGTCTGTTCATCACAGTCTCTGTAGCTTCATTTTAATTTAAAGTCTTATACAAATTTAGTTTTCGGATCGTGTATGCAGTGAGTCAGTTTATTATCCCTCTTGTTTATATTTATTAATTTTATCAGATACACCAACACACTTTAAAATGATGGTTCTTCAAGAGATCTTTAGCAAAGCCAATGGTTCTTCTCAAAACAATGAGTTCTATACAGAACTATTTCCGGCTTAAATGGTTCTTCGCATGTTGAAATTGTTCCTCAGATTGATGGAGAATGTGTTGTAAGTAGTTTTACAGATATCGAGCAGTTTATTAGAAAGACCTCTTTGTATCTGTACTCATTGTCCATCACCTCCACTAGGAGCCCTCTGTAGTTTTACAAATACAGACTGACGTCCATTTGTTTTTCTGTTTACTATGTTAGCCCCCTTCACCCCATTCTTTAGGGGTCACAGGCCCCCAGAATGGTCTCAGAACAGGATTTATTTGGGTGGTGGATCATTCTCAGCACTGCAGTGACACTGATGTGGTGGTGTGTTGGTGGGGGGGGTTGGCACTGGTACTCTGTCCATGCACTATCCACTCTGTTAGACAAACTTGACGTCAAAACAATAGAAAACGCATACTTAATCCATCGGAGGAACCATTTCACCATGCAAAGAACCATTTATACTTAAAAGAATCACTGTCTTTCCTGGAAAACCCTTGAAGACCAATTTTTTTAAGTGTGTAGGTGCAGAATATGTGTAGAATAATCCACTAGTCAACAGTGATACTGTGATCTATTAACTCACAATTGATGGAAGACTAGAAGATGGCCAACACAGATTAAGCATGGAAAAAGATATGCTGCTGTACATCCTCAGGATGCCCATTAGCCGGGTAGGTAAGTTTACCAGTTAGTTTACATAGTGTGCAGCACTTAAACACCCCAGCAGTGCTGCTGTGCAGTGGTCCTAAAATGGTTCCTTTGAACCAAGTAGAAAGCAGTGTAGGTACAGGCGCATCGGTCATAAGTTGTAAACCTCCACCTATCTGGTAGGTGTTTCTGATAAAATGATCAACGAGTGTAAATACAGTTTAGGTGTACCCAGTAAACTGGCAGCATATATAATCAAAGGCAGAAGTGATTTTGTTCTGTTTTTGTCCTGAACCCAGGCACAGGAAAAGGAGGAACAAGTATTTGGGGACGGAAGTTTGAAGATGAGTATAGTGAACATTTGAAGGTATTATTTAATTTACAATGCACAAAAAGCGTTATGTTGATATCTTAACAAGCCACTTGTGTGAACTCACTGTTGTTTTTGTTTAGCACAATGTCAGGGGTGTGGTTGCAATGGCAAACAATGGACCAAACACTAATGCCTCTCAGTTCTACTTCACCTACGCCAAACAGCCCCACTTGGACATGAAATACACTGTGTTTGGAAAGTATGTCATGTTTTTGTATGTAAGGTGCCATAGAATGCATTTATTCAGCAATTGTTCTTTAAAGTGTACATAGAAAATACATGGTTTGAGTGAAAAATGCCCAAATGCATCCATTTACATCCTATGATTTGCACCTAGAATGATTTTTTCCTTTTTTATGAACTCAGAAGCAACATGTTGAAAAATACCATGCTTGCTAGTGTCTGATATTACATGCACTAGCTAGGCATCGTGACAGCAACCCAAATTAAATTTAAAGTTATTTCTCAATATGAAACTTTAGGATAATCTGCATCAGCCATCAAAAATGTATATGATCACACAGCATGGCAGATAGTAAAGAGCCAGCTAACAGCTTTGAATTGAAGTTGTTTAAATCTTGTGTAATATGTAGGAGCTGAAGTTGGCTTTCTATTTAACAAAATGTTTTGCAAATGTTCCATTCCAAGAAATGCCTGTTGAAAGTTTGGTTAATTTTATGAATATGAATAAGAATATGAAATACCACAACATCGCCTTCACAGCCTGGGATGTTAGATTTCTTCACATAGGCTACCATTTTCATCGTTGTTGCTCTGTCATAATATGTAAATTTGAATATGAGTCAAGACTGTTATGTAACAGTCTAGGGTTTTGGAGTCAACAATCCCTTTTTCGTAAATGCTATGATAATGTAAACACAGTTTTCCGTTCTATGGCACCTTTAATGATATTTCATGATAGCAGGCTGGTTAGGATTGCTGTTTTATTATACCACTGATTAACTTAATTTTGTTTGCTTAGAATAATAGATGGCTTGGAAACTCTGGACGAACTGGAGAAGCTTCCTGTCAACGAGAAGACTTTTCGGCCTTTGAATGATGTTCACATTAAGGATGTTACTATTCATGCAAATCCATTTGCTGGTTAACAGTCTTAATTGTTAGGGACTATGGTGGTAGTTTGTGTCTGACTGCTATATTCTTGTCTGATGTCAAACTTGTGATGGAGCTTCTACAAAATGTTTTATTTTTTTACTTTTGTGATATTTTGTATTTTACATTTTTTTATCTTCAATAGTTTTTTGTTTAAAAACAGATTAAAACTGTACTGTAAATTCAAAAGTAAATAAATAAACAGATTGTGCTGACTTTTCTATAATGTTAGTATAATTTACACAGATTCTCTCTACTCAGAATAAAATATACAAAATATTACTTGTTTCAAAGTTTTGTTCTTAAGTCTCCAAGTCAGAAAGTTCCAACCTCAGGTTGGCGCTGATGTGGGACTTTTATTTTGACATGTACAGAATTTAGACTTTTATTCTGATAATTTCGCAACGCTGCACAAAATGGGATTTCTTAGTTTTACTATATGTTGATATATGTGTACAGTTTCAAATAAATAAAATAATAATCGTTTACTTTATCTTAATAATTTAGGAATCCTATTTAGACTGCTTTGTTGTAGCCGCTCTAGGAGAGGTTGAACGTCTAGGACACGCCCACTAACTTCTCCAGTGACGTTTATCTAACACGTGAAGAGTTTAGTTAGCAAGTCGACTATCAAAACGTTAAAACCTGCAATGGCATCGGCGGACGCGTTTAAAGTAAGCTTGCCTTCACTTATTGTGGCCCACACACAAGTCCACAAGCAACCTACGAAGCCACTTATTCGCAGGCTTGTGTTTAAACTCTCCTGTTCCACCTTAAATGGTGCAGCAGTGTAACTACCATTTAAAGTGCAACGATAACCTGGAGAATAAAAAAAAACAACTTCAGTATTATATCGGTTTAGATCATATGTTGGTTAAATATGCATGCTACATCTGTTCAGGTCAGCTCTTTGAAGGATAAAGTCGCGCTGATCACTGGAGCTAGTTCTGGGATCGGAGCTGGCACTGCAGTGCTCTTCGCCAAACTTGGTGCCCGGCTGGCACTGAACGGCCGCGACGTGGAGAACCTCACCAAAGTCGCCAAAGAATGCGAAGAATGTGGTGCTTCTCAGGTGAGTCCCAAATACCTGCCTTGTACCTACACTCACGGGCCGTTTTTGAGAAACTACTTTCATATCAGTGCTCTTTGCAGGGTTACTGACTGTTGTACCTCTGACGTTCTGCATAAGAACCACAGTCTGTACTAATTAAGTGTGCAAACTCAGTGTGGTGATAATCTCAGTGGTACGTCCTCAGTGCCCTACAATTGTGGTTCTCTAACTGATATTGACTCCATACAGTCTGGTCTTTAAGGGGAATTATATAGTTTTTCTATGTTACTCAGTTATTGAGAGTCATTGAGAGTGGCCTGGCATTATATACGACCCGGCTGAAATAAACTGAATTCCAGGTTGGTTAAAGCTGATATAGCCCTGGCCTGATTCTAGTTATCCAGCTTGGTCATTGCTGGTTGATACATACCAGCATACCAGCATCAAAACACAACGCATGCTGGTTCTGCTAGTCACGCAATGCAGTTTTTTTTAATAGCAAGGCATACAATGTAAAGAAACTTTCAAACTTACATTTCTTTACAGTGGTGGTGATGGGAAGCAATGTATGGGTCGTGATCTTTTCAATGCAAAAAATCCCAATTTGTTCCTCATTCAAAGCAAGCCATCACTGAGCCTACATGTGTCTTCTGATGTATTTGTGTGTTGATGGTAATGTAAAGATAAGATTTCTTGGGGACTATTTTTGCCTCACAATACCCTGCATGTAGCCCTCCTTCATAAGTGGCTTCTTAAAAAGTGTTTGAAGCCAAACAATTACCTTAAAGCTGAAGTAAAACATTGACTCAAACATCAAGCAGCATCTTTATAACCCTATAATGGTGACACTTCTTGTGAGGTAGCTTTTAGAGGTATTAAATGATTCAGACATCTGGTTCCCATCACCACCACTGCAAACAAATCTAAAGTTTCTCTGGAACAGAGCATTTTAACCCTAAACTGACTCTAAATGACTTTGTTTATCTTCACTCTTAAACTATGTAGATATTTTAAAAAATCAAAGGAAGGAAATATGCCTTTTACCTTTGCAGTGCAGTGTACCTTTTTAGGTTACACAATGTGACCTGGAATGTGAATTGGTCACTTTACTGGTCAATTACTGGTGCAACAATACATGATATAATTATTGTCCCTAATCTCAAAGGTACTTGACATGCTACCTCAATGATGATTTAATATGTATTTTTTCTGAGATTGTAGTTGTGCTGTATGACTCCTGGTGAAATTTTAAAAGGCAAATTATTCCTGCTCTGTTTGTGGATAATGGCTTTGTGGGCAGCTGGAGTCCCAGAGCCTTAGCAATGCCTTTGTAACCTGTTCCATGCAGTAGATTTCACTGACTTTATTTCCCATCTGTATTTGAATCTCTTTGAAACATGGCATTGTGTGCAGCTTTGAGACCCTCTAGTCTGTTTCACATTAGTAGACAGGTTCTATTTGGGTGCTACTTAGGTTGAGCAGGTTTGGCAGTAAACTTGGCTGGATGTGGCTGTGAAATTGAACCAAATAGTCCATTTAATTTGGTTAACTTGGCTAAGGGGGCAGTTACTTTTTCCACATAAGGGCAGGTAGGACTTACCAGGATTTTTCCTTCAGTAAACGTTCACCAATTAAAACAGCATGTTGTGTTTACTTGGGTTATATTTGTCTTATATTAAGTGTAACTGTAGAAGAAACTGAAACACTAAGCTGTGGCAGTTATGCAAAAAGAAATTGGGTAGGGGGCAAATACTATATCACAGTGCTATAACTAATAAGCCGGCAGCTTTGTTCATACTCCAGTAGAAATGGTTAAATATCCAAAGCTAATATTTATACATGACAATGTTTATTCATATGATGTGTATATATTGACAGCCACTCTTGGTGCCAGGAGACCTGACAGATGAAGACACAGTGAAGAAGACTGTTGAACAGACTATTGCTCACTTTGGCCGACTGGATGTCCTCATCAACAGCGCAGGAATCCTTGCCATGGGCACTATAGAGACAACAGACATGGCACAGTATGATAATGTGATGAACGTCAATGTCAGGTAAGATTTAACATCGGCATTTGTCTGTCTTTGACTATTCGCTCAGGAGATGGCCTGTTGAAGGAAAGCTGCTTTTGTGTGTGGGTTTCAGATCAGTGTATCACCTGACTCACCTTTGTGTACCGTTCCTCATAAAAACAAAGGGCTCTATCGTAAATGTGTCCAGTGTAAATGGTCAGAGATCAGTAAGTGCCCATTTTTTTCTCAGAATTTGCGTAAATAGCCTATGTGCACTAGGCTTCACTGGAAAGCAATGTTGTGTACTCATTGAGACTTTGCCCCTTTCTATACTAAAGTTTCCTGGAGTGCTCGCTTACTGTATGTCAAAGTCCGCCATCGACCAGTTCACACGCTGTGTAGCACTTGGTAAGGAAGATCTTTCAGTATATGCAGCACAGATAAACTTTGTACTATAAAGTAAATATTATGCTGTAATATAATGAATAACGAAATTGTGATTATATTTGCATCCAATGTATCTTTCAGAGTTGGCACCCAAGCAAGTGCGAGTTAATTCTGTCTGGTAAGTTGCATTTTGTTATTTATATTAGTAAGTAGGTCTTACATTACATATTACTTTACTCGCAGTGCAAGGTTTACAAGTAGATATTCTCATAATGCTTAAAAAAAAAGAAATAACAGTTGAATTAAAGCTGGTGTTTGCAGTGATGTCTCGGTATTGCTACACAAGTTTATTATGCTGCATGAGTTCATGATATAATTCTGTTGATTACAGCCCAGGCGTAATCATTACAGAGGTCCACAAACGTGCAGGGCTGGATGAGGAGCAGTATAAACAGGTACCCTTCATTAGCAATATTTTTTATTGCTATCATTCAGGCTTTCCCTGCTGGGATGCCTTTTATATCAGACCCCTCCTAACCCTTAATCCTAGCTGACGCATTGTCAGAGATACATACAGAGACTTTGGCAATGTATTCTTACACTCAATTTATTTAAATCTGCCTGGAGAGGAGTTTGGATGAATGATAAATGGATTAGTATGTGGAATTGGAGTTTTCTGTGTGCTACCGTGTATCACTGTATAAAAGAAGAACATGGCTGCCTTTCCTGTTGGATCACAGTAACATTTAAGGAATGAAAGAAAAAGTATGTATACATTTATGTTTGCTTGCTCAAAATGAGTTTGTTGTATGCCAACAACGATCCTCACAAACATGTACGACACATGATGAATTACTATTAATCTTTGTTCATTTCTTCCTTCCGACTTTGCTGCTCTAGTTCCTTGAAAAGTGTAAAGTCACCCATGCCCTTGGCAGACCAGGTGAAGTGGAGGAAGTAGCTCATGCTATCGCCTTCCTGGCATCAGATGCTGCAACCTTCATTACAGGAGTAAATCTCCCAGTGGATGGAGGCCGTCATGCCATGTGCCCACGATAGTGTCCAGTCACTTGTGGAAGCTGGGAAGTAAATGAATAAAACACACTGCACTTTTGAAGTGATTGCTATTGAATTTTTTACAGTGGTCTAAATGACGTAAGTTTAAAAGTTTGGTAGATGTTTATATTTAAAGGTCTATTAGAATAGATTTATATGCTGCAATTTTTCTCTTTTCTCACTCTGTTCTGACGTCTGAACATATTGGTCACTTGAACTTATTGACCTGCTACAAACTCCACCCATACACTGTGTAGCTATTCTTAGAATGCCATCAGTTCTGCTGTATTGGTTTGCCCCCCGCTCCGGCATGAGCATTGAACTTCAACATTTGAACATTTAAATGCACAACAAGCCACGTAACATACTAAAGGAAAGAGAAAAACCAGAAAAGCATAATAGGTAATAATAATGTGCAAAAGAGGTAGAGCCTGTTTTAGAGATTATAAAATCCATTTATTAGTGCAAATGGATATAATAAAATAAAATTCTGATTTCTTTTAAATAAATTTGTTACAATGAATCACAACTTACTGGTGGAATTAACAAATAATGCTGGATTTTAACAGATGACTAGGAAAATGTTACACTAGTGATGATTCAGGCTTCCATGCGTATTTGACAAACGAAAATCTGTTAAGATTAAAAAGGAAAGGGTGTATCTCTCAGTTCTGAAGTATTAGATGGACAGGATATGCTTTCTGACACAGAACATGTCATGTTGAAGACAGATTCACATAAGACAGGTGATCTCTTAATGTTAACTATCTACTTAGTAAGCTGAATACAATACAGCATTAGAATTGACACCACATAAGGACTTCACCACATGAAATCAAACCACTGGAGGGTGGATTTTTAATGTTGTATTACAGCTTTAAATGTTTGGTGACATTAAAATTTGGTCAATACTTGATTTTGGGCTGCAGGATGCAATTTGCATTGCACTGATAAAAGCTAGGTTATTTCTCCTGTTAACAAAATACAAGATGAAAGCTGCCAGATAGAAGTTACAGTGTTTACAGTCTGAACAAGTTTATGACGTGGTGGATTCTGACGTAAATTACAGAGAAAATTTCAATTCTAAAAATCACAGAGATAGTCATTGTTGTACCTCCCCATATAAAATTAAACCCGTCCAAATAATACTTATGAGAGAACGCCATTCGTTAAAGAGCCTAAAAAATCCACAGCAGCCTTTGAATACAGTACAATTAGCAAACAGACAACAATACAGCCTAATGTAATTCACATGATGGTACATATTCACCTTTAGTATGCATACAGGGCCTTTGACAGTGATTCTCAATCCTGCCCTGTCCTGCATGTTGTAGTGTTTTTCCTGCCCAAATGCACACAGTTTTCTCTTGAAGGGTTTGTTCATTTTTTTTCATCAGGAGTGTTCAGAGCAGGGGAAACTATGCAGAGCAGTGGTACTCCAGGACCACAATTGAGAACCAATGGCCTACGATATATGTACAGGTTAGTTTTCAGGTCCTTGGTCTGTGAAAGTCTTTAGGCCCTACAAAGTCATTACAGATTTAAAATCCTTCAAGCATGCTACCTTCATTGGCATTGTCAAAACTATTCTTGCCATGGATCTGCTTCAGATGTTTGCGGAGGACTGGTTTATGTGCGAAGACCATGTCGCAGTAGTTGCAGCGATGTGGTTTGTCCCCGCTGTGTAGGTTCAGGTGGTCCAGCAGTGAGCACTTCTGCGTGAAAGTCTTTCCACAGATCTTGCACTGGAACGGCTTAATGCCAGCATGAACCCGCATGTGGCGGTGCAGGTTTCCTTTCTGTGTAAAGGTTTTGCCACAGAGGAGGCACATAAAAAGCTTGTGCATCTTTAGGTGGTTGGCGTAATTCTCCAGCTGCCGGAAGACGCGGGCGCATTTTGGACACTGGTGGTACCACTGAAGACCCTTGTCAGAATTTCTCGAGTAGCTCCAAACGTTCTCCTTCCCTGAGCCACTGGGGCCAGGAGACGAGAGCGAATACTCAAGCCCAGGGTTTGCGGTCATCTCAGCAGAACGTGTCTCCACGGTCGAGTTAATGAGGGAATGTTGTGGCTCTGGGGAGTGTAATGTAGGGGAACGAGAGGTGCGACTCTGGTAGCTTTCGGACATCTCCTGCATCCGATCTTCAACCGACTCCACCTTGATAATATTAATGGGGCTCTCCTCACCTTGAGCCTTCCTTTGAGTATTCCTAAACATAGGAGGAGACCTTGGTTCAATAATCACATCATCATCGTTATCGTCTTCAATGTCATTGTCACCGTCACCGTCTTCATCATCGTACACCGTCTCAATCATTGGTGGGTCTTCCTGGTGTGTGTTTACGTTGGAAGGCTGATGAGAGAGATGGGTACCATCACCCTTGTGAGGCTTAATGAACTTGTTCAGGGCTTGTGTGCACTGCTCAACGATATGACCCATCTGTAGGAAACTGGCCACTGTTAGATAATGTACAAGTTCCAGCTCTGGGAACTCAAGTGTCCCTGTATAGCAGGAAAGAAGAAGTCTTCGTCCAACCTCTGCATCCTGCAGTGTGGATATCTCCACTTCGTGCGAGTCCTGAAGGAAAAACTGGTCTCTGAGAAACGGCGAGCCAGCCGCAAACACGACTTTGTGACCAGGAATCTCCATGTCATTGATGCGGACGATTACGTCACAGAAGCGCCTGTCTCTTCGGAGAGCATCCATCTTCTGTAGCATGGAGTCCCCGAATGTAGCGAAGCTGAACTGCAGAATAACACCGTCCTGCGCCATGATTCACCTGAAAAGCGCATGTGCATTAGTCATTCATACTGTATTAGATATCCGTGTATCCTTTGAATGTGTTGCTTGTATGTTACTTAGTAGTAAACCTTTTACCCAAAACTAAATTTTAGTGTAGTTGACTAATGAAAAAGTCCATCCACTGTTTTTTATATCATTGTTTGTTTTATAGGTCTTTCTGATGCATTACATCAAATACCCAACAATTTCTTAATCTCAAACAGGGTTTGGAAATATGACAATATATATACTTATCATAATAAACAATATCACAATACAACACAATATGCTAGTTGTCAATAGCTGCAGAGCACTGAATGACTTTTTTTTTTTTATTAGTCCTCTTTAACTAGATTCAGCCACAGACTGTAAAATGCTGTATAAAGTTTTGGGTAGATTTTTTTGTTCAGACATCTAAAAAAATCATCATCATCATCATCATCATCATGACACTGTGTACCACAAAATGTATATACTTTTGTCATATCACCCATATCTAGTCTCCAGCATGTATATGTCGTATCCTTTTAAACTTTTAAAAAATATAATCTTTGGTAGCTATTTTAAAGGAGCGCTTCAGCTTTAACCTGTCATTTAACATGTTAATTAGTATGATATACCTAGCATTTAATGTTATGTCTTGTATGTCTGTCATTCTTCATAGAACTTTATGCAGCACAGCACCATCCATTTCACATGACTTATGATTTTGAAACCTTTGGTTGTTTTGTCAGGACAAACCCCTTAAGCATTGAAAAGGGGGGCACTAATAAATCTGACCAACTAATAAACGAATATATTACTTTAGACGTTGTTGTCTCACAATGGCAGCCATACAAAGCACAGATACAGTATTTCGGCTCAGTTAAACTTAGTTATGAGAGACCATAGTTGCTGCAATGCCTAACAATAAAACTGTAAAAGCAACTAACCGCAGATAATATTGTTTTTATTTATATACAGCCAGAGTTTCTATCACTTTTCCATTATTATTCTCTTCGCAACGGCTCTAGCCTTTAATAAGAATATCAATACTGCCACCCTGATGTTTATTCCTAATATAACATTACTGCAACAACGGCGTAAGTTACATGTTGACATGGGTAATCGCATCTACGTAACTAAATCTCATCACTTGCGAGACAAGACAAAGAGCAACCGCTCCAATAACACGCATCTTATAAAATCGGATCAAGTGTTTAGAATGGTTTCGCATTACTTCATACATTAAATTGACATTAAACGTACGTAAAATGGACATAACCGCTTGTCTTTAGCAGGGACGCGTTAGCCACTTAGCCAGCTAGCAAACAACAATACTAAGAAAAAAGTCCGCAATACAAAAACACACTGACCGTTAGCCTGTTAGCTGCTCAGCACGATATGTCTGCGATGGTACTTCTAGATCAACAAGAGCCGGATGAGCAACTGAACTAAGCGTCAATACAGAGAACAAACAACACATCCAGCTAAAAGAAATGTGAGGCTGAGTAAAATAAAAGAGTAAAAACGAACCGTTTGTTTGAGGAATGAGTGAAAAGCTTCTGTCATAATCAGCTCCAGAGCAGCGGCGCGGCGGAAGGGGCGGAGCCAAGCCAGGAACACCGCCACTGCGCTGGGTTTATTTGTTTATTTGTTTATTTGTTTATTTATTTTTATTTAGAAAGGTTTCCTCTCTTTTCTCTTCTCTCTTTCCTCTCCGTGTCTCTTGCAGCAGCATGTTAACATAGATTGATCTGTTTTTTTATCTTAACACTAATTATATGTTCCAAATAGTGACTAATTTTATGGACCAATTTGGACATAGCATTTCAAAATAATAAGTTATGAAATATCGAAAAAGTAAAATTTAATATAAAAAAATAAAAGCATAATTATAAGAATAACCAAAAATTCGTCCACCTGTTTATCCACCAGGGGGCAACCTCGACCATATATAAATGAACGAGTCGCGGCAGCTTAATGTAATAAAAGAACATATTATTCTAATACTGTGTTGTTTTCGTTTTAATTGCGAGATTTTAAACCTATGGTTAAATTATAATGGTTGACATACGTACTACCTTGTCTGGTTTCAGGACTGAGGTAAAATGAAACCAGTGCTATGCAAATGGGCTTGTTACAATGTCACTGTTAATTCCTATAACTTTATAAGATTTAGCACTTCTTGGACTGCTTTTGGAGTTAATTCCACAATGACACGCTGGACTCAGCTGCATCTCTTTCAGCAGCTTTTGTAGCTTGTTGCTGATGCTTAAAAGACCGATAATTGTGAGCTGTTCTTTGTGAGGATGAAAGAGTATTGAATTTACACCAGTTTCATAGAATTACCTCAGAAGGGACATTCATTCACTGCATAACCCAGTTTATCATGGCCTTTTCATCACTTCATAGGAGGTGCTGAATTATGTCAGACCACATATCAAAATATGCCTCTTTGCCATAAGTAGGTTATTGGTTTATGTTAGATTTTCCTCTCATGACCTCTTAGCTCAGATTACTCAAAGCTGTTCATTTTTGTTGTTTGTATGAACACAGTGTGTGTCAGCTCAGAAAATGGCTTGTAAGGAAGCACACAGAGAGCACCATGCGTTTATTCAATATGTAATCAGAATGACAAATACAAGTGGTTCATTTTCCAGCATCAATAGCATAAAACACACATTTAACAGAGCTATACACAGAAGCCTTAACAACTAAATTTAAATGATTTTTGTCAGTATTTATTCAGTCCTCCATGTGCCTTGTCAAAGAAATCTGCAGGGATATTTTCCCACACCTCCAGACTTCAGTCTCAGGAGTTGTTTATTTTCTTCTCACGGTCCAAGTAATCCCAAATGTATTTACATTCAGAGCAGTATTCTGAAAGCGCCAGCTTCTTTGTTTAATGCCCTTTATTCTCTTCTGCCTATTTTCTGTCCCAGCACAGGCTTCGTGACTACACATCCTTCCAGACCCATAGCATTGAGTTGTATTCTCAGTGTGAAACAACTGGATGTTTTCAGAACTGGTGACACTTGTGGTGGTCTGGCAGGTCTTGTGCAGTTGTTAAGAATAATAAATGCTCAAATTCCTTAAATTGAGGTGCAGTTACAGATGACCACAGATCACCAGAATTAAAAAAATGCATGTAAGTCCATTGTGGAGCAGCGTCAGGGTTGAGCCATCCAACAGCAAACAGTGCACTTGAAATACCTGTCCTGTTATATTGTGCTTACACTATTATACAAAGCATTTTAGGCCTCTAAGCTGATTGTTTAAAAGCCTTTATCTTAAAAATAAGTGTATTTTCACAAGTAAGAACACCAGATATTATCAGAACTGATGTAAATAAACATAAATACAATACAAAGTAGCATATATATATTATTATGTAAGAAGTAGATAATATCTTGTGTACCAGTTTGAGGAACAAAGTTTAGTTCCAGATTTCTCCTGGACGCTTCAGACATTGTATAAATGTCAGTTCCTTCACCAGCAATCTTGATTTATCTTAATGAAGTACTGAGCAGTCAAAGCAGGTATTAGATGAGAACTGCAAATAACACTGGGTTGCCACAAGAAGAAGCTTGGAAGGGGTTAAATAAACACACGGACATATGTAAACCATTATTATCGTATTTCTAGTTGAATATTTAAAATATAAAGTGGTTTGCTGAGCAAATAAAAGCTTCCTGTCTTGAAAAATAGCTTTTTAAACATAATCATGTCCCCCAATTTCTCTGGATTAGATAGCTAGATAGCTAGCTAGCTAGCTAGATAGATAGATAGATAGATAGATAGATAGATAGCAATTACTACCGACTGGTTTCGCAGCAAAACCCACTTCTTTAATTGTGAGTTAAAGGTGGTTTGTATTAATTTCTGACACAAATTCAACACCATATTGTTCAAAAGCAAATGTTTTTTCTTATGTCTCTGTTTAAACCTGCATTATGTTGCATTTTTTCTTCACTATTGAAATTAATGTCAATAAGGTGTGTGTGTGTTTGGTAGTACTGCATGGCAAGAAGCAGTAAAGCTGTGTGCTGATGGCTTTTTAAGGTGCATTCCAGTAAATTCTGACATAAATCAAATGTTTTGTTTTTAGATGCAAATCATGTTATAATATAATGATATAGAGATTTTGCTTTAGTAGTTGCAGCTATTTTTCCCCTGTACATTTTACTTTTTTACACTCTTAAAGGTGCTGGTTCTATATAGAACCTTTTACACTTAAAGAATAATTTGCATGCTTAAATGGATCTTTCAATTGTGAAATGTTCTTGCAGTCAATGTAGAATGTGTCTACAATGTGAAGTTTATAACAATAACAATACAATTGTAACAGTTGTAACTCTTTTTGGTGCTAATTGGAGTCACCTTTAGAAAATGTTTATATAGAACCCTATACAACACGTTCTCCATCAGTCTGAAGAAGCATTTCACCATGCAAAGAACCGTTTGGTTCTATATAGAATTCTCTTTACTAAAAAAACCCTCTTTAAAGAACATGTATCGGGGGAAAGGTACGCTCCTGTTTTTCACTTGTTTTATTTGGACTTTCCCGTTACTTATAGGACGGGATTATTTTATATGTAATCTCAGCAGAAAAATCTCACTCTCTTAAACTAAGCAATGCCTCTATGTGATACATGATCTTACCCTTATATAATAAAGTGCCCCTGAAACATTATGCTGCCCTTCAGGGCTGACAGGAAAGAATCAGAGGTAGAGGCAGAAATCCACTAATCAGTGAAATTATGGTGTGCACAGAGAGAAAAAAGCTTCAACGCAATAACACAACCTGAAGGGAAGTGACAACGGAGAGTCTTTCATTCACAAACCATCACAAAAGAATTGACATTTGAAACCAATGTGTTTGTGTGTCAAGGCTGGTTTGCTCCCTCTGTTCTCACACTGCTGCTGGGGTTTTGTATCTCTGCTCAGTTTCTATCCTCACTACATTGTGGCCACTGACCAGACTGGTTTCTGTCCTTGTTTTTAAATCTAACACTACACGGTAGCGCAATCTAACACCACATGATACAGAGTAGGCAGTTTCGCTAATGTTGTATATTTTAGCATTTTGCTATGTTCAAATGACCCGCTCTAGAATTACACGCCGAGATGGATCAAACCTGTAAAAATGAAAAAAAAAAAAAAAACACTGTAAAACCACAACATGAGTACTTTCCATAGTAGGCTAGCCAAAGTAAATACTAGAAACCATTTACTATTAATAAAACAATCTCTGACACAGCACAACAATCTTAAACATACATATGTTTATTTACTTCACATTGAAACAGTAAACAAATTCCACAGGTCACCTCTTGCTAATAATGTTACTGGTCATATTTTGAGCGGAGCTAGTGTAACCAAGTCCAATGTCAGAAACTAAGCTGGAGGAACGTTGTGTGAGAGCTGTTTGATATGCTTGTCTCGTGTAGATGTGGCTTGAGGGCTGATTAAGAGGTAATGAGGGAGCGCAGGACTCACTTCTTGCGCTCCTCAATCTGCTCCACTTCACTGGATTCATCCACCACTTTGCCGTTGACCATAGTCTGGGTGACCACCTTCACAATCTTCCGTGTCCTTACCTCAGGCTCTTCTACGAAAATAATACAAAAGGTTAGGTTTAGAAAAGGTCACAATCAACTTAATAAAGCATCTTTATGATAAACAACAAACAACCAGCTTAATGTACTCTGTAAACACCATTGAAGACCCAAAACATTTCATTTTTAACAGCCTGAGCTCGTCATGTTTATGATGTCATAACTGTAAGCATATTTCCATATGATGGCCATGGGATTGCAGATGATGTAAACCCTTGCAGAGCAAATGCTAGACTTGACTTACTTTTAGGGGGAACGACCTCTTTTATCCTAAAACACAAAACAAACAGAACAAATGTGATATTAGTTCAGAGCCACACACTCCACCGACCTGATCTATGCTTGGCCTTATACTAGTTTGAGAAACTTTTGCTTTTAGCACTTACACCTCCTCTCCCTCCAGCAGCCTCCTGTAGGTGGCGATCTCCAGCTCCAGGTTCTGTTTGACGCGCAGTAGCTGTTCGTAGTCAGTTTTAGTGCGCTGCATGTCCAGACGTAGTTGTGAGAGTTCGTCCTCGAGCTGTGTCAGAGTGCCCTGCATGTGCTCCATCTCGATGGCATACTTCTGATTAGTTTCTGCAAGATTCCCCTCCAACACACCAACCTGGATGTAATATAATTAAATTTAAAACATTGCAGAAATAAGCTTTGTGTTTTATTGTATTACTTCTCTCAGGTCCATTTATGGCTTTTATGTAATTTTAAGTACCAAAAGCAGAGTAAGTTTTTACATTTTTATGATTTAAGCAGACTATTAATGTTATTTTATGAAGAATATTATATAAAAACCACCTTCACTGTTCTACGGAGCCAAATTGCTAAGTGACTATATGTAAATGCATAGCATATAATTGAAAAAGTATAGAGAAATTAATATTAGATAAATGTGATGTTGGGAGATGTTTAAAAAATGCAATATGTCCTTTAATATCCAGAAAGTGAAGGACAAATAAAAATGTTTTATTAGATCATCTTTGTCCCACTCAGCAAGTTTATATAGTATCAGCCTGCTTCATCACTATGATATTGTTACAATATCATAGTGGGGTAAACTCACTTAATTACAGTGTGTTTACAGATGATAGCAAACAGCAGATGTAGCACACTGTGGCTTCCTGAAAAGCCAAATAAAGATGAGACAACATAGTCCTGACATGCTGTCAGGCTACTGACAGATTGAATACTATCTCAAGTAATATCAGTTTTGCAGCAATGAGTTGAAACAGTAGTGGCTGAAGAACATTCATGCAACTGTATTTTTTTTATCTTTGCTTTTGCTGTTTTATGAATTATCAGGTCTGGGATCGTTATGGATACCTGCTTTCGTAGACTGTCCAGCTCCACCTCAAGACTCTGCAGGAAGCGGCGTCTTTCGTTAAGCTCGCTCTGAGCACACCGCAGAGCTTCGTTGTTCTCCTTCACCTCTGACTGCACTGCTTCCAGCTGACGTATACACACAGACTTTTATTAAAACTGTGGTCATGTAACACAAATGCTCTTTTAAAGAATTTTCCAGAATTTTTCAACCCAACAACTGGGCCAATGTTGTGGTAACTGATCATAAAATACAGATGCAACAGATAGAGATGAGCTATTACTTTCAATGTACACACTGTTTCTTCATAACAATAGTGAAAGCAGACACTAAAGGTCTGTTTGTGTAGCCTGTGGCCTATGCTGAGCAAAAAATAGGTGATCTTTCACTTCTACTGACCTTCTTTAGGTACCACATCTCAGCGTCCTCTTTGTTCTTGCGAGCAATGCCCTCATACTGGGCCCTCAGTTCAGCCATTATAGCTCCTAGGTCTGGCCCCTGGGCTGCATCTACCTCCACATTCACCTGCTCATTGGCCAAACGAGCCTTCAGGGATTTCATCTCCTACAAAGAGAGACAGAAGCTTATATACCAGGATCTACTGTCTGTTTAAGACAAGAGTACACCAACAAAGCAAACATGAACCAACATGAACGTTCTAATGTTGTTCTTAGAATATCCAGAAAAAGAAACAATGAGCCAAATGGACTAGACGTGAACGCCAACAAAATGTCTTTAAATGGGTTTTTAGCCTTAGATGCATGTTTTAGGTAGAATTGTATATTGTGTTTTAGCTTCTGAATTTAAGTTCTATTTAAGGATTACTGCTATGTTTTAGCTTATAGATTTTAGTTAAGTATAAAAGGATGAACTGTACTTGTTTGTTTAAGCTTCTAAAATGTTGTTATATATAGGGAAGTACGGTGTGGTTTCACTTCTAACTTTTACTTCTGTACAGAAATGTACAGTATGTTTAAACGTCTGAATTATTGGCTGTTGGATTCTAAGAAGTATTTAAATTGTCTGTTTTTGGTCAGTACTACCAAAGTATATAATGTTGATATTAGGCCCTATACTACACTGCACTATGTAATAGAATTACAGAATGTAATAGAACAAGTACTAGATTTACAAGTGGCAATTATAGCAACAAACATCCTGCTGAGCTATAGTACATATCATAGTTTACCAATGCTGTGTGTGGAGTGCGATCGTGTATATATAATTAGAGCACCACACCTGCCTGTCAAAACACACCCATCCTTCAGGTTAAGACTTTTGTCCTTCACGTTTGTGTGTGTGTGTGTGTGTGTGTGTGTGTGTGTGTGTGTGTGTGTGGGCGTGCTAGCTGGGGAAAAAAGATGGACTGGGTGTTTCCGTTTACAATAGACATCAGCAGCTCTACAGCTGTCACAGCTTTACTGACAAGACAAGCGTATAAACAGTAAAGTCCTTATACATCCTGATAAGCTTCTCCTGTTGGCATAACACTAACTATTTGACTATCTACAGTCTTAGTAATAAAGATACCTAAATGCTTTGGACATATGGTTTACATTATGTGAAGTTTTTCTCAGGGTTATTCATAATCTTTAAAGAACCATCCACTGAAAGACTGTATTTAGGGAATAAACAATGACTCTTCTTTGGCATTGCTACGATAAACAATTCTTTAATATATTGTTAGTTGTTACACTAGCTTTAAGAGCTTGCTTATGCACTTATTTAATACTAATATATGCTAATAGTAAAAATACAAAGCACTGATACAGTGATCACCTCATCATGATTCTTCTTCAGGAAGTACAGTTCCTCCTTCAGACTGTCCAGATCTCCTCTGAGAGTTGTAATGATCTGGTCATGGTCTGATTTTGCTCTGCGTAGAGCAACACAGTCTCTCTCTACTGACTGACAAAGAGCAGCTTCTGCCTCCCATCTATAAACAGAAATAGAGTAGACACGTAATGCCCAAATACAAAAACAACAGCAGAATCGTTCCTGGAATCCCTCTTTTTAAAGCCCAGTGATGGGACACTCACTTTATCCTGAAGTCATCAGCAGCCAGCTTTGCATTGTCAATTTCCAGCATAATCCGAGCATTCTCCAGGGTCTTTTTCCTTACCTAACAAGCAGGGAATTACTATCAGTCTGTTAACTTTCTGACCCAATTAACACATTACACTTACTGGGCTTATTATTCAGTTAGTCTTTAGAATTTTTAATTATTAGGGTAATAATAAGAAATGTGTGGGTTATATAGTTAGAGCAGTGAAAACTATAGGCCCACAGTGCTAAAAGTGAGATTAGTTTCAGTCTAGTCAATATTTCGACTATTGTTTTATGAGACTGTTGTAAGACTAATTATTCAGTCTACTTTATAGATTGGGAACAATATAAAACAATATAATGTGACCTTTCCAAATGTTATGGCACATTTTATATTTTATTTATTTATATGAATAGGAACTTACACTAATTAGAAACATTGAGGTTATTTTTAATATTAAAATTTATCTAAACATTTAATTTGGCCAAACACGGTAAGCAAAACGATTGGCTAAAAATATGATATAATATATATATAATATGTAATAATATAATATGTGAAATTATTATTATATATATATATATATATATATATATATATATATATATATATATATATATATATATATATATATATATAATAATTTCACACAATTTTCACATATAATAAAATGCCTTCTAGAAACATTCTTACAATATTCACACGATACGCCTTACTGCATGACTGTAAGTGATTCATTAAGAAACCTGCACAAACCTCCTGTCCAATAGCATGAGCCTGAGCCATCATGCCCTCGATATCATGACCTTTAGGAGCTCTCTCCAGCATCAGCTGCTTGATCTTTATCTCCAGGTCAGCATTGGACTTCTCCAGCGAGCGCACCTTGTTCAAATAGCTGGCCAGCCGGTCATTAAGACCCTGCATGGTCTCCTTCTCGCTGGCACCCATACTCAGGCCGTTCAGAGAGAGGTTATTCAGGATGTTGAGGCCGTTGCCCACAGAGACAGAGCGGGAGAGAGACAGAGTGCTAGCAGATGAGAGGGACACTGGGGCTTTTGATCGTCCACGACCGCCACCATCTCGCAAAGAGAGACTGGAGAAAGAGGGCTGACGGCCCACAGAGTACGTACGCACGGACAGACTAGAAGTCATCGTGGAAAGAAGAGAACTGTAGAATATGAAGTTTGACTGTGGAAAGAAGGGAACAGAATATAATTAGTGGACTTACAAACTACATAGATTTCCTGCTGTCTTATAGAAAATCAAATGATTGCCCAAACATATTACTGTCACTGTACAGCAGTTACTGTACAGTGCTGTTAAAAACAACAAAAAATTATACTTTTTTTCTTGATAAATCAGTAAAACTAGTTTGCAAGGTGATAATACACATTTTAAAACCTCTTACTATTGATTTCTCCTTCAGCTTAATAAACATACTCATGCACAGGCATTTTTATTTATTTGAAAGTCTATGCATGGTGTGTTTATTGTTAGGCAGATACAAAAAATAATTAAATGATTAATCATTAGATTTACCTTTAGATTACTATCATTAAAATCAATAGCGACAGTCCTAATAAATATAGAACTCATTCATTATATTACATATTTCCATCAACATAGGCTATTTGATTAAATTTGAATAGAATAAAAAAAACAGGCTTTCACAGACATATTTCATGCACGTTAAAAAAAAACAATGTGAAGGTGGAAAGAGGAAAAAAGGTTATATGAGGTACTTACGCTCAAGGTTTTCCAAATGGACACAGTCTGTGTTTGGCTTAGACCCTGTTAGCGCAGGTGTATTATATATGCACAGGTAGGCAGGGTGTTTGTACTGACGTTGCTCCTGAATTTTACTGGCTGTAACTGTCCATCGGCAGCCAATCAGATTATTCCAGACACCAGGTACAGCTTGCAGGCTATTTGTTGTTTTTGTCAATCGCTTAAAGACACCAGATGATTTTAACAACACAACATGTCAAAAACAAATACGGATGTTTGCCAGAAACGCCACAACTACAGAACTGGCAGCTTGTCGGTACCGTAAGATAGTCCTTCAAACCACCTAATATCTTTTAATCTGTTATCTTTTCAGCCTCTTTGAATATAGAAATTTACAAATGATTCAAAACTCTTATGTAGATTAAATATGTTATGTGTTAGTATTAAAATATCAAATATATTATAATGTAATACGGTCAATAAAGGCTACATTTCTGAAAATACTCCATGTAAATCCTCATCTTATCACAAATAAATAGCTCAAGGAGACCAAACACATTAAACTAAAGATTATACAAGATAAAGACCAGCGACTACAAACAGTAAATATGCCTGGTCAGTTTTGTGTGTACTATAATTAGAGAAAACCTTTTTCTCAGTCCTGCATAACCTGTTTAACACTTGGGGAGTTTCGACTTGGTTCTAGGTAAACCGGTCCATTCCCAATGAGAGAGGCTACATTAGCCTGAAACCAGAGCACTCTGCTCCACATTGGGACAGGCCCTCGCGGACCACACTAGCCAGGAGGAAGCACGAACAATGGACAGTCAGAAAGAGCAGAAAGGCAAAACCCCTGAGAAACTGGTCCAGTCTGGGAGTAGGGCTGATCACCTGACTCGCACATATCAGGTCATGATCCTTAATTCTAGTCTCTATTGTCCTCAGTGGCCCTCTGTGTCAGTGCAGGAAGGGTTATACAAATCTGCCGTTTACTCACAGGAGGCAGAATATTCAGGAAGACAAAAGTACAGGAGAGACAGTGTGAAAGCATGACAGCAAGTGTTCCCCCTGCCTCTGCCTCACTGCATCCCCATATGGGAGGAGGATTTAAGCGGATGCTAGTCCTAGTTTGAATAATGTACTATACCCAGACAAGCCTTCTAATTAGTGATTACAGTTACTTTAAGGTGCACCCAGATTTCCATCTGTGCACACACAGGTGATATAATCACCATAGAAAAGCATTGATCAATAGAATGTGAACCTCTGTGGCCATCAATGTCACCAAGCTCAATGACATGCATTAGCTAGAGGGGAGTAAAGCCCCATGCATTGTGCTTTGGAACAGTGGAACTCCGTTCTCTGTAGCTTAATCCAGTACCTCTGGGATGAGTTGAAGAAGGGCTGTCACGATTATAACATTTTATCATGTCTCAGAGTCTTGTTCCAAAGTACAAATGTAAAGTGACCTAACAAGCTGATTAACCATGTACCTTCCTTGCAGTGTTAAGTTAGTAGCTAATACTGGTTGTACTGTCAAAATCATACATCACACTTTTGTTAGCAGACAAAGAGAATCATGTAGAGTCGGACCCAGCAGCATATTTCCTTCTTTTACATTTTATTTTTTATTATTTCATGTTTAGTTAGAGGGTGCCCCCGCTAATACTGTTATTATTATTATTTAGTCTCTATTTGTTTTTCCTTTATGATTTATCTTACTTAATTTTGTTATTCTGTTAATATTGTTTATTTTATATTTTAAGTACTCATATTAAAATAAATTTTTCAATCCCTTTTTTGTTAAAATTTTAATGCTCGGCTACACTGTAAATGAGGGTCTCCCTCAATGTTGTAATAAAGGTTTACTGATTGATTGATTACACTGGTGTCTACAGTTACAGAGAATCCTATGTAGGGTCTTCAAAAGCTAATCAGCTCTTAGCAGCAGTAATACCAACCACCAGTACTAAGTAGCAGGAATGCCAGCCTATCAGCATTCAGTAGCAGTAATGCCAACCATCAGCATTCAGCAGCAGTAATGCTAACTAATCAGCACCCAACAACAGTAACACCAACCATAAAGCCCCAAGCAGCAGTAATGCTAACGAATCAGCACTCGATAGCATTAATGCCAACCATTTAGCTTTTAGTAGCAATAATGCCAACCGATCAGCACTCGGTAGCAGTTATGCTAATAGTTTGGCACTCAATAGCCGTAATGCCAACCAATCAGTGTTCAGTAGCAGTAATGCCAATCAGTAGTACTCTGCAGCAATACTGCCAACCAAAGCTTTGCTTTTTTTGTGAAATATATCCCTCTATTTCCTTAATTAAAGGAAAGAAACTGTTTAAACGTTTCATTTTTTTGCTTTGTCCATCCATCTCCATCTCTAACATTCGCTGAGGACTGGCTTCTGGGTGTTTTTGAAATACAGAGGGAAATAGGAAGTGGCCAGCCTTGCTATATTACTACCTTATTAGCCACACAATAAATATTACATTAAAAAAATATATATAGAACTACTATATTTTCTAGCTAATGTTATTAGCTAAGTTATTCGCAGCATCTATGTTAGCAGATAGTCACACTATAGCCATTTCAGACTGGACTATACCAGTAATTTAAAAAATAACAAATGAGTAATTTATAGTAACTAGAGTCAGAAGCATAACCTAGAAACAGACAGTTCCACCCAAGAATAAGGCAGCCAAGTTATGGAAAGTGAGTCAGACATCATTAATAAACCATGGTGTAAATCAGTTTATTTTAATCCATTCACAGTGAAGGGATATATTGAGGGTGTTCCAAGGCAAAATAGTCTCTCAGATTGATCATTGATGTGCCGTCAGCAACACTACATATAAAAACTCAAATGTTAAATCAATGGCTTAGAGTCTGTAGGTTTCTGTGCAGTAGAACCATTTTAGGCCACTGCTCTATAAGACTCTTATAGAGTATAATAGAGTCTTATAGAGTCATATAGAGTCTTATAGAGACTCTTATATTATAACCAATGAGTTATTCAGGAGTTTTGAAAAATCTGTGGAATTCTCCTAGAATAGCCTTATGCACTGAAAAAAGTAATGAATTTAATATACTGGATTCAAAAACATAATATCCCCATTAATGACAACAATACATCCATCAATGATACACGTTTTATCTTTCAGTTTATATTTGGAAATAGTATACAGAGAAATGCAATACAGCAATCTTTATGTCGTTTTAATACAGAATGCTGTTTAATACAGCATTCTGTGTCATTCCAGTTAACTCTCTGGGTCCTACCAGCCCACCCAATCCTAAAAGTTTTAGCAACACTACTGACTAAAGTTAAGTAAAAAATAAGTTTTTTTTTCTATTGGATAAAATAAATCAGTGAGGTTGTTACATCAGCAGTACCTTGAAGTGAAAGTTATCAGTGCCATCGTGTGGAGAAAACATGCAAGTACACTTTGAATAATGTTTTGTATGCAGTATACATTTTCACTCTTTGCAGTGGTCAGTGTGTTCCTAGTTTATACATGTAAATGTAAAGATTTGTATCATGTACTTACTACATGGTATCTATTATTACCTTACTGTCTTCCCTTTGATGGATCTTTTTTCGATGTAGAGGTAGATGTGGACAGTGGAGAAGGTTATGTATTATCCTGATGGGAATGAAAATGTGAGATGAATGCTCATTTTCACCAATAAACTAATGAACTGGGAGTGATGGACTCTGTGAAGGTGAGCTTAAATTAAAATTTGAGATAATGCTGTTGCCAAATATTCAAATATTCCCATTCTCTTTGTGCTGCATGTGATCCCTCAAGTCATGTTATTCGCAACAGAGATTTGAACATTTTTTAATCACTTAGTCAGTGTTTCAGAGGCAGAGTTTACAAATGACCTATGAATGAGTAGGAGCGTGTGGTCGTTTCTATATCATTTTCTGGTCATTTTTGAATCGCCTTGCCTTTTCACAAAGCTGCAATTTCTCAGCAGGTCTAAGTGCAGGCTAATCAATACAACACTTTGAGAATATTTTAAGAAATGGCCTTAAAATGGACACATCAATAAATGATCAATAACACATGCTGAGTTCAGTGCCTGTTATGGTCCCCATTAAATTGCTCAAAGGATGAATTGTATAATGGACATCGTGAGATTGCCCATTGGGTGAATTGTGGTATCTATTAAACACACAAAGCCAAAATTGAAGACCTTCAACCTTCATCTCCATCATTACATACCAAAGAATACTGCAGTGACTTGAAAACGATTTAGGATGGTCTGAGCAGTTTTGTAGAAGCATCTAAGTCCAATATTCAATATTCTTAAATACCCTTTTATATGCATGCAAAGTATAAATATATTTTATATTAATTACATATTTACGGTCTGACAACAATGTTATCTGCAGAAGTCATATAGCCTGACATGCTGATAATTAATAATCTTTTATAAGAAGTGTGCAGCATGCAGATATTTCCTGTGTAAGCGAGATGGAAAGTAAGATAATGTCTACCTCTGCGGCTGATGTAAGTTTATTGGAATAAACTCATCCTCAACTAAAAATAGGGCTTAAAGCTTAAATACACTGTAAAACCTCACTGCACAGCTTATTCAAAGATTTAAGGTGGCACAACTTAGATTTAAAAGATATTATCAGACTTAAGCTAAATTGGATAAGACATTGTCATCAGTGTGTATTGTTATCAGGCATTTACAATGCAATATACATTTGGATTATAATCTACTTTATTCTAGCAGTAAATTAAAATTACTAAATCAATAGGGCTATCATTTTTAAGTTCAGCAAAATTAATTAAGTTACTACAATTTAATTGTTTTACTGAAGTGTAACAATACACATTTTATTGCTGACCAAAGACAAATATGTCCATTTTTATTACTCTGCATTATTGAATACAGCAGCTACTGTGTGAAAATGTTAAGATGAATGGACCAATAGAAATAACTTACATTGAAAGATAAGAAAGTTTTTGGCTTCTCCTCTAAAGTTGCCATTTTGGTGACACTTGTTCTTATTTGGAAAGTGACAATGTGTTTTGTAAGCCAATCAGCTTCCTTGAAACATTTGCACTTTCCTCAAAGCACTTCAAATACACAAGTAAAACTTACTAAATCTTTGTAAGACAATCAGTTTGCATAGTTTTAACAAGCGAATCAAATTGCTGTTCAAGTAAACACAACGAAAAAATTGTAACTTGCAGAAATATAAATTAGTGTGTTATTTAGAATGTGCAAAAAGTAGACTTCTCTTTAATTGATTTTGATTGGTTTGCATTTTTTTTAAACAAGTTTAACTAAATAGAATTTACAGTGCAAAGTTTACCCATGAAATCTAGATGTTATATTTGCAAATTTTAAACAAGTCATATTAATGCACACAGTTCAGTACTGTTCCATATACTGCAACATACATCCAGACACTCTGTCTAATTCATTAAGTCATAACCCTGTTTCAAAAAAAAAATTGAATGAAAACAGTATGCTATGAAGTGCAATTTATTTCAACCCTATATTTAACTTAAAATAATACAAAGACATTCAATCTAATGTTGAAACTGGGAAAACTGTATAGGTTGTTTTGAAAAATATATGTTAATATATATGATAATATATATGTTATAATATATATGTTAATGTTTCTTAATGTAAAATAGCAAAGATTTCAACATCTACTCTACATATCATTAAAATATCCAGAAAATATCTAGAAAAATTACCATTACTGGATGGCCATGATCTTTGGGCTGTTAGATGGTGCTGCAATAAAAAAATAGACACGATTCTGTAGTAGAAATCACTGCAGGGGCTCAGAAACACTTCATAGCTACATCCACAAACAGTTAAGTTAAAGCTCTACCACACAAACAAGAAACCACATATAAACATGATCCAGAAACTCTGAGCCTGAAATAATAAAAGTGTCCTGAAGTGTCCTGAAGTGTCCTCTGGTTAGACAAATAAAAATTTTAATTATTTTGGGAAATTATAGATGGTATGTCCAATGGAGAAAAGATGGAGAGGAGAGAGTCTGTTTTCAGTCGTTGATTATTTTAGCAAGACGACAGCAAACCAAATGCAAATCCTATATGAACCAAGAATGGGAAAACAGTTTACTTTAAAAAATACAGCAGTTGCTTTCCTCAGTTCCCAAACATTTGTGCTGTTAAAAGAAGTCATGAACAGATTGGTAAACATGAACCTGTCCAAACGGTTTTAAATAAATTGCTGGCATCAAATTCATAGCAGACAAAAAAACAAAAAAATTCAGTTTCAACATTAAATATGTAGTCTTTGTACACGTTCAGCTTGATGATCTCCTTTGCAAAAGCATAGGCAGTAAAATGTGATGGTGTAGACGGTGCAAAGGTAAACATCAGCTAGATAGGTTTAAATAACTGGGTGGTGGAGCAACAAAAAAGTGTTCTCCCGAGGAATAGAGCTCCATCCAGTACGTCTGAGATGAGTTGAAGGTGCATTTGTGTTCCAGAACTAATCACCCAGCATCAGTACCAGATGTCACTAATGAATACAATCAGATCCTCACAGCAGTGTTCCAACAAATGTAAAGCCTTTCCAGATGAGTAAGAAGCTGTTACTACAGCAAAGAGTGATAAACTCCCCATAAAAGCCTTTTGGATTTATTTAATAAACAGATGTCTACAAACCTTTGGAAATATATTATGTTTTATACATACATGATATGGTCCATCTCTGCTGTGCTTTTGTCTTAATTTACATATTAAACTTACAATTGTTCTCCGTTACACACAAGTCAACACATCAAATCTGAAAAGACCCTGTTGGCTCCTGTGGCTCCATTTCTGTTTCTTCTCCAAAACATGAGCTGTCCTGCTGGTAACTCAAAGGTACCATCATGGCAAGACTCTGTGAGGCTCTCAAAGACAGTGACTGGTCTGAGAAAGAGAAAAGAAATGAACATAGCAAATTATTTCTGTAGTTTCCTTAAAATCATTTCTGTCTTAAGTGAACTTTTGTCTCTTAGAAAGAAACATTAACTAATATGAATCCAAGCCCACCCTACCCCCTAAAATATTACCTATAAGTTGATTCCACTGTAGGTAAGGTAGTAAATCACTGTATGTAGTGATGTAGAACAGCATTTGTAGAATTACATCAAATTGCAAATAAATAAAAAAACACAATATTATCTGTAATTCCATTTATTATTAAATAAATCAAATTAAAGGTCACTTTACAAACTAAACAAGATACTTCACATTACATGGTACTTTTAAATTATTCATGTAGTGTCTGAATTATATACATGTATAACCAAAAAGTATTATTATCTTTGATGGCATGATGCTAAAATGAAAAGACAAGGCAATGTATGTTGAGGTTTCCTGACTAGACAAGACTAACATTAATGTTAGACAGTAAGGCTGTGTCCCAAACTAGTGTTCCACTACTGAAAGCACTTCTAACGATGGTGTACTTTTATTAATTACTTTACGTTTTAGAGTGCTTTTTGACAAAAGTTAATATAACCCTCCTTGCAGTGTATATGGTCATCACTGATATTCACTGCTCTCATCACTGACCTCGTGTTTAAAGTTGGCACGAGCTACCTCATGCTCCAGCGAACAACCACCTAACAACCAGAGCCCGTTGCTAACAACAAACACAGCGCCTAAATTGCAAAGGCTGCCAAAATGCCCTTTAACAAAAAACGGTTTCTGTGATTTAATTTTTAGGTGGGACATCTCTACCTGTTTCTGATATTGGGTGGGACACTTCCCCCCATTCCTCCCAGTTCCTACGCCAAAGGTATTGGCATGCTCCTAGTATGCATGCATGAAAGCTGTGCTCGAGGTGCAAACATAAACATATAAACACTCAGGGTTCAAACACTGCTCTATTTGCTGTAATGAAAACGATGTCGCACTGAAACACCATATCTTACAGACTCATCATTTCTGTTGGTCCATCAGTCAAGAAATTTTCCCACAATGTAATTCTCAACTGGCATTAAAGTTTAGCTGGTCAATGCAGTATGAAAAAGTCAGAAAGGTTAAGGAGTTGTTTTGTTGTTTTGCAGAAAGGTTGCTGAATCTCATTGAGCTGACTCACCGTTGACATGCTGATGCATGGCTCCAAGCTGAGCTGTCTCAGATTTGTTGAATGGTGAGTAATGCAGCTCATCCAGCATCATGCCGGGGTGCTTCTTGTGTCTCGCACGGCAGTTTTGAAACCAAACCTGTGAAAGTGATCAATTTGAACCTCTTAAACTCTAGATGTACTATTTGGTTATTTATTTTTTGGCTAAAGAAACTGTAAAAAACTAAAATAGAACAATACTTTAGTATTGTCATCTTTTTTTTAAGCCCCTTCTAGATTCATCATTGTACTCAGATAGCATGAAAGATGTTTTTGTTGTTATAAATAATTTGGGGTCTAATTATCTTATAATGTTAAAAGGAATTTTTCAAAAAGTAAATGAGATCAAAAAGTCATTCAGTTTGTTTTAATGCAAAATCAATTAGAGAAACTTATAGCCTTAGAATTGTCTACAGCAAAAAAATAAATAGCCATCTTAATTAGTTTCTCAGAAATGACCAGTGAACCTAAATATGTCTTCTGAATGTTTACAAGCTGATAATGATACAATAGTGATAAATCTAAACAAAAGTTGTCTTTGGGTACAATTGTCTTATAAAACCCTACATGTACATTTACTGCCAAAATAATAATAATGCAGTTTAGACCAAAAACATATCGACAAACTGTTGTAATGCAGTATGTCAGCCATCATATCTGCATTTCTTTGATATTTTCATAGTCTAACTTTCTGTGATGTAGCATTAAAGGCTTAATCTGGTTCCTATCACCACCACCGGAAACGATTCTAACAGTAAATTCTCAAGAACTGGGTTAGAACCAATTTAAATACCTCTTTCTGGCAGCCAAGTGACTTAAAGTAAAAATACCTGATTGTTTATTACAGTGTGAGTGGGTGGCTTAATTACTACTATGAACATGACTATATGTGGTATGCAGTTATAAGAACGACCACAGATAGCATGTATTCACACTTCATGAATAAAGAATAGAATAGTACTGCTTCATTTCACCAGTCACAACCTGTGCATGCATGTGCTCATCAATGTGAAGTGTCACTTCACCTGTATGACTCTTCGGCTCAGTCCCGTCATGTCTGCCAGTTTCTGTAGAGTCTGGGCGTCGGGGTTGTTATCCTGGGTGAACTGTATCTGCATAACCTGAGAGAGGAGTGAAAATTTGACTTGTAAAAGCAACATCATTCTGCCAAAGCTCTTCTATTCCTCTTTACAGGTACCTGTAGCTGCTCGGCAGTGAAGGAGGTGCGGGCTCTTTTGGAAGGCTTCGACAGGCAGTCTGAAGGTAGAGCTCCCTCCAGACCTAACCATGCACCAGAGGAAAAAAATCAATTTCATACACTCCTGTAATTAATACTGCAGCATTACACTAAAGCAAATAACATTATCATAAATAACCCATAATAAGAATGACAGCCAGCTTACACAATTACAGTTATTTTACAATGTTACGTATTAAAACGTATCTAAAAGTTTATAATCAGCTGCTTTTTTACTTTGATTACAGTATTTGCTTTTAACCATAGCATGGAAAAGAAAACTGTCAGTAGTTTCTCGCAAATCTACTCTTCATATCAGGAAGAATTTAACAAAGTACACCCAAAGTATTGACGTTTAGCAGTTCTCTGGTAAAAGGTCTTATTTAGTTGAAAAGAAAAAGTAGGAAATTTCAAAAGCTGTGTAGGCAATGTGAATATCGCTGTTGCCAGGTTCTCAAATCTCAATTCTTTATATCATTTGAAATCTCTAGCTGCCTTTCATGATGGAAGCACCAATAGAAATGTTCCAAAACGACTTGGAATAAATCATTTCTTCATTGATTTCCATTAAATGCTACACATAGAGGTACATAAAAGACAACCTACATACAATTACACAGAACACGCACGACTGTTGCTGTGTCCTAAAAGGTTTTGAATGTGAACTGACCATGCTCAGCTGCCAAGCTTTCCACCACAATATCATAGTGTACGCGGCACAGAACCCTGCTGTCCACTAAACCGAACTCCTCTCCTGTCGACAGCTGTCTTTTGCAGGAGAAACAGGCGAAGCAGGCCAGGTGATAGGTGAAGCTTTTGGCCTTGCGAACCCAGTCAGTCGAGCTGATGTGATGGCCACACCAAGCACACTTTATACCAAAGGTACTGAAAAACAAATGAAACTACAATGAGTGTTTACTTTAATAATAAAAATATATTTTATTTTGCTATATTTTACTGCTGTTACCTCACATGCTCTTTTGTCAACACTTAGAGGTTAAAAACAACATGAAGCACAAATTTTCAAGTGCATGAAAACAAATGAAACACATTCTTTGATATCAAAGATGACTTCAGAGATGTTATTGGTTTCATTAATATTAATTTTAGTACATGATTAACTTTCCCTGAAACAGTGGCATGCTCGTTGGGAAATTAAGCTATTTGCAGGCATTTTTTCACAGGCAGATCTGAGGTGTTTATATATGAAACTCAAACAAGGCCCACCTGTCATAATCCATCTTACAGAAAATCTCCTGATTCCTGATGTAGCAGCTGTTGTGTTGATGTAAAGATGTTCTGCACACGGAGCACTCCAAACATTTTATGTGCCAAGTTGAATCATTCACCTGAAAAACAGTCTTCATCTGTCTTCTGTTTCAGAAAGCAGTTACTCATCAATGACAAAAATACATGCAGCCTGTCAGACTATGACTGCTAGAACTCATTACCGGACCATTTATAAGATAACCTGGCATAATACTATATTATACCATTTTATACTACTAAAAGAATTATAATGGTGATAATTATAATAAGAAGAATGTTTATTATTAGTCAAATCAATCTTATTTATAAAGCACGTTTTAAAGTCTGTAGAAGCCAACCACAGTGCTGTACAAGTCATAATAACAGCAAATAATATAAAACAAAGAAATATAAAAACTATCAATACAAAAACGTTAAGATTAAATGTTAAAATAGTACCTAGGCAAGAATTAAAAAAACATAAGAACATTTAGGAGGAAAAGGCCTGGGAAATAGTATAATAATAATAATAATAATAATAATAATAATTATTATTATTATTATTATTATTATTATTATTATTATTATTATTATAATTATATATAATTATTTATTGTTATTATTATTACATTTATTGCAATAAATACATTACTGTCATTTTGCTCACTATTTCAAAGAAATAAGCACCTTTAATAAGTATCTGTCCTGGATTTCCTGTGTGCATCGAGCACAGATGTGAGCCTCCTCATTTATTGAAGATGCTGGCGATGATTCACCTTTCAACTCCTCGCCTGTTCTGTTCAATAACGACTACAAATAAAACATGAAAACATTATTTTTCCATGGATGATGAGATTTATAAACATAATACCAATTCTGCCTTCATGGGTTCTTTGGATTTATGGAATATTTGTATACTGATTATTTAAATATAGTGCAATATTGTCTTTAAGTCTTTTAAGCCTTTATAATCCTAACAGACTATAATAAATGGCAATGAAAAGACAATAAAAGGCTGCGGTTCCATATACATTTGACCTGATATAACGGGACATAGTTTTGTAGTTTAAACTCACCATTTCAGAAGGTAACGGCCACTGCAGCAGCTGGGTGCTCTCTGGCCTCACCTTAAGCCTGTCCTGTTTTATAGACCCCTAACAATGAGAAAACTGCATGGCTACATCAGCAGGCCCTAATTATGGCTGAACTGGAATCGATTAACTCATGCTCTTAACCTGGAACCCTTGAAAATAATTGTCTTACCTCATCCGAATCAAAAAAACCTCCCTGTTCCCTGCAATTAGTAATGACTTGAAGTGCCCCGGTAAGGATAGAGGGAGAGTGTCAATTTCAGCTGTCCATCAAAAGGGACTGGGGCCATCCACAGAAGCATAAACTCTGTCAAACGACTGTAGGTTGAAAACTGAAACACCTATATAGTAATACGACCTCCACTGGGTATAGATGTCTGAACTTCTGAAGAAAGGGGGAAAATAAACATGCACTGTAAGAACACTGAGATCACTAGAAAAGTTGTGTTCATGTGTTTTTTCTTCAGTAAAGCATTCAACACAGTTAGCAGGTTATCATACTAACTTCAGTAGATACCTCTGCAACACGACTTATCATAACAACTGTTATTTCTTCACATTATGTTGATAATTTTAATTTAATAAAATAAATTAATTTTTTATTTTATTGTTTTTACAACAATTTTGTCACAAAGCAGCTTTACAGAAGTTTGAAAACAGACAGTTACAACATGTATATCCTCCAGTGAACAAGCCAGAGGCGCCAGTGCCAAGAAAAAACTTCCTCAGACTGGAGGAAGAAACCTTGAGAGGAACCGAAACTTTCAAGGGGAGACCCATCCTTCTCTGGTCAAACAGTATTTACAGTTTAATAAGCTAAATACAGAATAAAAGCTAAGAGAGTCTCTGTTTGAAGTCTGGATGGCAAAGCTTTAGAAACTGCACAGGTAGAGGCAGTCTCTGACTGAGGCAGTCTCTGACTGAGGCAGTCTCTAACTGAGTCTTTATGTAAAGTGTGTGTGAGCTGAAACAGTCCCATCCTATCTCAAAGCTTGTACAGAAGGCTGGCACAGTGATGTGATTGAGGGTGTTGCAGTTGGCACAAATGGACAGGAGAGCTGGTTGGTGATAGATGAGGAAGAGGCCCTGATGGTTAGTCTTCTAACAGCGTTCAGCAGTGTTTAAGATTCAGAGTGTTTAAGCAATCTCACATATTGCTCCTTTAAACAGAAACAGAGCTGCATTGAAGACTTGGAGAATTAAACAGGAATGGAAAACAAGCAATGAGGAGTGGCATTTTGTCTAACACTGCTTATTCACGAGTGGGTCGCCTGGAAAACACCAAGCAGGATGCCAGTGGACTGCTATCCCCGTCGCTAGTGGACATATAGTGGCTGGCTATTCTTTTGTTAATAGGGTTTACTTGAGATCACGCATTTATATGATGGAAAACCCAGTTGTTGATTCTGAGAAGGTGATCAATGCACTGAATTCTTAATTGATACAGATTTTTTTACAATTGAGTAAACATGATGCACGCAAATCTACCAGCTTTTTTTTATTTCACAATGTCCATTCTTCTCCATTGTTCTCATAAAACATCAGTGTGTCATGTCTTTTTTGGAAAAATACTTGTTGCTACTACGTTACGAACAGACTGGGCAGTAGATACAGGCTGCAGCATTAGGTTAACAAAAGTTGTTATTAATTTGACATTAATGTGACATTAAATGTGACATAATTTGACATTAATGTGACATTAAAAAACTTTTATTATTTTGAGATCACAAAAAAATGGTGCAATCTGATTTCAAGACCTGGTCTTTCCACGGCACAGCTTTTAGTGAAAGGGAAATATTTTAGATTTCATAATGCATTTAAAAAAAAAGAAGATATTACATCGCTCGCCCAGCAGGGGGGGCTTCAGGATCTCCAAACTGACCTGCGCTTCCTTCAAAGACCACCGGTCGCTATGATTCTTTGTTTGCATAGTTAAAAACCAAACGTCTGAGGGTGAGGGGGGCATGGGTCCTCGCTGGACGTTCACACACAGTTGAAGCACTCAGTGAGAGTGAAACGCGCGGTGGCGCTGGTGAAAATGCTTGACTTGGAGGTCCAGACAAGCAGACCGCGCTTGTAATCCGATACAGGTCTCCCAGTTTAATCATTCGGGGCCAGAGCGCGTCCGTTTGTTCAGCATGAAGTACGCGCATTGGCGGCTGCGGGTCAGGGGCGGGGGATCCATTCATATCCGCTGTAGACGAGACGTCCAACACTTGACAGATGTTTTCTTGTCGAGGCTGGTTGGCTGGACATCTCACGTTCAGCATAACGTAATCCGCTTTCCCGTAAAGACGCGCAGAGCCGAGTTGAACTAATGCGCACCGGAGGTTTGATGCACTGCACTACTTTTAAATCGTTCTGAATAATTTCTCTTGACCCTCTGCGCCAACTGTCTGCAGTTTGTCCCAGATTATACAATGAAAGGTACGCGCTGGAAAAGAGTTTCTTCACAGCAGAAGTTGCAGCGATTTGTTACTTTATTTTAACCTCGAGTTTCTTTCTCTGCAGTGAACACTGTTCTTCTCATTTGGACATGCACCTTGGTGCAGGAGTGGACGTCATGTCTTGGTGAGGAGGAAGACTCTCTACAGGCAAAAACTGGTAAGTAGGCTTAACATTGCAAGGCACCTTTTCCTGCCAGCTGTCTCCACTCCAGCCTTGGCCAAGACTTCTGCTGAACCTCTACTAACATTCTTCAAAGGTTCTTTAGCAAAGATAATGGTCCTAACCATCTAAGAACCCTTTGCCTGATGAAAGAGTTCTTTGCAACAAGAAGTGGTTCTTTAGACTGATGTAGGTCATGATGGATTCCTTAGGGAAAAGGTTCTACAGCACCAACAAGGTTCTTCTGTTAACTTCATAACTATAGCAGAACCTTCAACAGCACATCCTCCATCAGTCTGAGGAACACTGTCATGACACAATGAAGCCTTTACTCATGCAAAGGGTTCTTTTATGGTTCTTTCTGTATACAACCATTATCTTTGCTAAAGAACCTTTGAGGAACGTTAGTAGAAGCTCAGCAGAAGTTTTGGCCAAGGCTGAAGTGAAGGCAGCTAGCAGGGAAAAGTCCTTACATTGTTAAGTGTTCATGACACAACGTTTTTCTTTACTAAAGAACATCTGAGGAAGTGTACACTAACTGTTCTGCATTGTTGCACTGACTTGGTGTGTAGATCTAAGTTTTGTGAGCTCTCCTGATCAGAGACATGTTAAAGAAACTTTGTAGCGTGTATCTGTGCTCGAAAAACTCAATACAAGGTTGAGTGTTGCATGCCAGAGAGGAACCCAGGAATTTCATTCTCATCTGAGCTGATCTGCCCCTGGAGGTATGTGCGAGGAGTGAGGAGCATGTCTAGACCTGAGTGGGATGGGTCCACTTTATATCAGTACAGGCTACTCACATTTAGGGCAGATAAATGGAAGAGGTGTAAGACAGGCTGTATTTTAACTGTTAAGGTTTTCTGATCTTTCATGCAGTATGTGCTTAATGTTTTTTCTCATAAATTAGAGTCCCTTTATTTTATACTCACCATAGTGATTTGTATATTAGGTATAGTAGTTCATTAGTTCACAGTTTTGTGTCACATTAAAAATTGAATGAAATAAAGTGACCATTTTCTGATTTTTGTCAACAGTCTTCTATTAGCTTACAGGAGGTTACAGGCCACCTAACAAGAAACTCATATACGATAGTTATTCCAAGACTCCAGACTGAGAGGCACATGAGATCTCCCATAAGATATGTCCAGGTTGTTTCCTGCTTCTGCCCGGTGTGCATGGAATAGGCTCCAGCAACCCCCCCAGTGATGCATGCGTAAATATATAATTTTAGGGTTTTTTTTAGATTTCTATAGTATTAATGGAACATTTCAAACATCATTGCACAAGCAACATAATTCGGCATTTTTATTAACATGGTGTTTCATATAAAATCTGTGGCATGATAAATTAAATACAAATTTAATCAATTCGTCAATTCAACGCCTCTCAGACACTTGTACCATTTTCTGTTGGTGTTCTATTTCCATCAGTACAGGACTGTTGGTTGTCTTAAATATCTCAAAAGAGAACACTAGGTAGGTACCATGTGCATTTGCAGGTTCAAGTCTTATTTAGGATTCAATAGGATTCAAGGACCCTATTGTGTGGAGCCATGGAGCATGACTATAATAAACAGAAGCTTTTCGCACGCCAAGCTCCCTTTCACAGTGTTTTCACTGTGAATAGCTCATCTTGCAACATTGTGTAACAGGAACTATTCAGAAGAATTGTAGAGTAGTCTGGTTATCTCTATTGTAATGCATGCAACCACATTTCATTCAGAAGTTGCGCTATTTTGGGCTAATGTCAGTCATTAAGGCAGAGAGGCGTGTATCAGGCACTACCAGGCTTGAGCTTGGTTCTTCATCCCACATATGCATTCATGTGATGTAAACCTCAGTTAGTGGTTCTGAGACCGGGCTCTAGGCAATTAATTCTTGATGTATATATCAGTTACTTTCTGATAAAAAAGCTTTTTCATTGTATTTATTCTTTGTTCTCATGACACATTACTGTTTGATTTCTTTTTTTAGTGAATCCTTGTTGCTACTACCCTTGCCAACACTGGGGTGTTTGTGTGAGATATGGGCTGGATAGTTACGAATGCGACTGCACCAGGACCGGATATTATGGAAAAAATTGCACTATTCGTAAGTACAGATGTTCTTGTTCTTTTTCCTTTCTTCTCTTATGTACAGTTTGAGTGCAGTTTGAGTAACATTAAATTTTTCTCATTGCGTAAAGAATGCCTGCAGATATTCAGCAACAAGACAACACAAAAAGCTCTGTAGAGAACCTAAATGGAAACCTGTTGGTGCCAATGTTAATGTGGTTAAAATGTGCTAAAAATCAAGGCCTGTAAAATCAGTGTATGCTGACTTGTTTTATAATAACTTAGTATCATGACAACATCTGATAAACATGCATTGCTCTGATTTTTTAAAATTTTGGCCAGAATTGTGTTATTGGTTTGTAACAGATCTCAAAGACCTCTGTTTCTTAGATTAAAGGGCTAAACTCACTCGCAATGTGGATTGGTAAAAACGTGTTTAATTGCTGTTTAATCTTTTCTGGAGTACAGCTTTGTAAGTACTAACCAGACGTCTGCAATAGGGTCTCAGACATAGCAAGAAAAAAATAAGGTAAATAAACACAGAGGGAGGAAACACAGTCACACTCCTCTGCAAGGAAAACAGAGTTTGCACATACCTGGCAGACCTCTCAGGGTTCCTTAACGGCTCATGCCCCACCAGAGCTATGTGGTAAATGTGAAGTGAATGCAGGATTTAGTGTGATTTTGTGGTGCAAGGTATCTATAAACTACCTTTTCACTACCTTATCTTTATTTGCTGCCATTTTTCTGTAACTTTCTTCACTTACTGTTATATTTCATTGAGTTCCCACAATAACAGTTTTGCCTGTCATGACCATTTCTGTCATTCATACACATCATCTTGTGTTCTGATCTAGACCTGCCTCATTAAGATTGTGTATGAGTCTACATGTAATTTATGCATAGTCATGCGAAAAGCAGTGAATGGTTAAAAGTGTTTAGCTAAGGTTAGCACTGGAAAAGGCTTAGAAATCATACCAGGGCTGTGTACACGGGTGGGCTGATGTCAGCATTGTCCACCCAGAGAAAACATCTGCTCATCCAATGAACGCTCACTGTGCTTTTTTGAGCATTCATAGTTTTTGCCTCAGGTCATCCAAAATGTGCTGTTTACCAATTGGCCGTTTTGAGGTGTGTGTAGTCGGTGCTCATGCTTTACGTCACCAGATGACAGCAACTTTTTCGTACAAGCGGTGCAGATGTGGTTAAGTGTACTGCTAAAGCCGTTTGTAGCAGCTATCAGCTTTCCAAGTAGAAGAGTTTATACCTTTGATTCTGGTTTATTCTTTTTGCTGGTTCTTATAAATCATATTAGCAGTCAAGAATAGTTTAACACTTGAGTTTGCAAGTTGTTACCAGCTTACTTGGTGACCACTATTTTAGCCAGATAGCTGCCCAGCTGTGTATGAAAAACCAGGCACCCTTAACCCTAGTGCATGTTTCCTCCCCTGTCCAGCCCAGTACATGTACTAACACACGGACCTCCAGCTCTACTGTGTGGCAAAATCTCTGGAATCTCTGTTATGTCTTAATTAATGTAAAACCCAACACATTCGCTCTTACTCACTTGAAGAACATAAGATCAGTTACACTACAAAATAACACATTAGCAACATCAAACGGAAGAGAGCTCCTGATTAGGGATCTGCTAAAATCTTAAACGTTATTGCTTCTAGTAGCGCATTTACAGCTTAGTGACTTCAAACTCTCTGCTGTATGCAGCACTGTTAGATTTAAATATATATTTTGGTGATATGTTTAGGCTTTAAAACTCCAGAGATTTTATTAGGGTATGCTTGTATTCTATTCAGGTGTTAATATGCTAATGCTAAGATAATGCTAATATCTTTCTGCATTCTGCTGTCTGCTATAATCTGAAATCTCACCTTTATTCTTTTGGCTAGTAGGGAATCATATCTCTATCAGCAGACCTTTGTTTAAAAATAAAACTATATGTATTGGATAAATGTGATAGATTGATAGATTTGGATAGATTTAACAGAGACATTTTATATCAATAATTTTATTTACTAGACTCCAGAGGAGCAGAGCTTTTAGCCAGTGCTGACCCTCTGTATCAAAATGTCTACATTTAATAAATTTTACTGAATTCAGATACATGTTATGTCTCAATATTTAGGGTTTATAAGTGTCTATGAATGAAGTAAACATTCTAGCTCAGTTATCTAGTATTTTATTTAAAAGCCAGAAAACGTATCAGTGTACTACCATGTAAACTAAAATAAGGTAATAAAAGTTTTTCACTCCTGGTAAGTGAAAGTAACACATTCATGAAAGTGAGGATCTCTGCAGTTTGTTGAAAAAGGTATTAAGCAATGTTTCTCTGCACTGATTAAGAGCAGATAGCACTATTTGGATTTCTTCTTTAGAAGTATGTGAGCCCATAAACCCAAAATCAGGCTTGCAATTCACAACCAGCATCTGTGTACTTGTTTTCTGATTGTAAGTCTAAAAAGGTTTTCTATCCAACTTACTAATGATGGGTACGAGAATGCAGTACTTGGGTAACCGTGTCGTAATTTTGTAGATTTTTTTTTACCTGTAACATAAAAATTCATACAGTGTCTTAGTCTTTGGGAGGTGTTATGAAAAAATGGTTCATAAGCCCTAAGCACTGAATAATAGAACCTGAACTCTGCTTATATATGGCTTTGCTTATTTAATCATTCAGATCTGTCAACTTTCAAAATATCTCCACTTTTTGTTGCATGAGCTTAACTTGGAGTCACTCAAGTGACCATGGTGTGGCTGCCATGCTTCAAAAACTTTTAGCAGGTTATGAGATATTTAGCAGGTTTTAAACGAAAATTTAAAACAGCTGAAGCTCTTGCACACTTTGCAGGATCCTTGCAGTGACAGTGATGTGCAGTATTCTCTTCTTATCCGAAATGTTGCTGAACTTACTTCTCCAGGGAGTGATATAGCATTAAGATTACTTTTTCAAAACAGATCTCAGGAGTCATGAAATTCCAGGCTAATATTCACCAAATTTGGCATCTCTTTCACTTTTCCATTATAAACTCTTTTATTTTGCTGCCGCAAAATCATACACACGCTTTGAACCATTTAATTTATATTTTGTAATTGTTAATATTCAACCAGTATGCTGTGTAAAGTTATAGAGCATATATTTAATTTTACAGCCAATGAACTGATACCAGATACACCTTTGCAATGTACATGCCATTACATACAGTCAGCAAAATATTAATATGCCTACTGTCAAAATACAGTCATGAAGATTCCTGTTTTTTCTTGTCTTCCTCATAGCGGAGTTCTGGTCCAGAGTCTATGAGTTCCTGAAGCCCAGTCCTGATTTCAGCCACTACATCCTCACCCACTTCCAGTGGCTATGGGACATCATCAACAAAACCTTCCTGAGGGACATGCTGATGCGCATGGTTCTGACAGGTCAGTGAAGGAATAAAGATCTGCTACTACTGCTGCTGTACAAAAAACCATAACATTAATTTATTGTGGCTTATATATTCACATTTTTTACAACACTAGTCATGTTACAACTTCAGTTAAACAGTAACAGCTGTTGAAAGCTATCAGTGTGTGCCACATTGGAGAGATCAAAAATCTTGGTAGATGATAATGTCATTTTTTCCACATAGTCTGCCATTTGCTGTTGATGGTGCTCCTAATTTATTCATCGTTATGTAAATCTAGTTTTGCTTTGTATGGCACATTTTGCTCAAAATGTGTTTCTGTTTCTTCATACAGTCAAAGACAAGTTTAAACACCACCGTCAATCAAATGGCAGATTTTGAGTTTTTATTAGTTTGAATTAAAATAAGGTCACATACTCTGCAGAGAACCTGTGACATTCATTAGCAAATGTATGTGTGTTTTATAATTCATTTGCTGAATTCATCATTGGAACTGGCCATACTGGCCATAATTTATGTTGCTAATTTATGTTTTTTATGTTTTTGTGTTCAATTTAGTGTGTTCAAGTAGTAATTGTGCATTATGACACATGTAAAGTGTGCCCAAACTTTTGCATAGGTTTAACAAGTAGCCACTGTTTTTTGAACAATTAAAAAAATATTACCAAACTGAAATCATGATGCACAATGAAAACACATACACAAATAACAGATGGTGCCCTCCCACACTCACCCTCAGTTCATAGATCAAAATAAACAAACTAAATCAAAGGTAACTTTACAGGCACATTCATTGATAACATACATGCACAAACACAAATCAACCTACACACATTCATACACTACATAGACTCTTTAACAAAATTACTGCTGGAGTAAATGAAACTCAGACACACAGAAAGGTCTGTTATACTGTGCTTGTGTGCATTACAGTATACTCCACAACTCTTGTCTGGAGTTTTCAAATACTTCATTGGCCGGGTTTTTCCATATTTTTACAACTCGCACTCAAAGTCTGTCTTTTTTGTTATTGCAAGACTTCCTCTGTAATAGTTGCTGGATCAAGCCACAGACTCCCAGCCACTGAAACTGCCCAATAAAAGAACACTATTTTTTTAGATATCACTATTTATAAATGGACAACTAATGAATTAATCAATAGAAATGCTCCAAAAAATTCTAGTTCCATTGCCTTACATTGAAAGTAAAAAAGGTTTTGGCCTGTAAAGTTACTATTTTGGAAATATATGTTTTTTTTGGACAGTGACAGTGTGTTGCATGTTATACTTTCCTAAATGATTGTGGTTTTTAGCCAGGATGCAGTTATGTTACTGTAGAATGTTTTGTGGCAGAGAACTTGACTAAACTTGTATTGTTTCCTTTGTTCCAAGCTTGTTTATCATTCCTCAGTATTACTGCACTTTTAAAACCCTGCGGCTCACAAGCGTAGAATAATAAATAGGGTGGTCCTGTATGCAGCTTGTGTTATTACAGCCTTAGTGAACTAGGTGTGAATTTCAGAGCGCGTTGCAACAGCATCAAAGCACATCACTTTCTTAGGTACATACATCTGGCCCTCAGTGTAGCAAGTAGCTTGTGATGTAGGCACAAGGCCGAATTCAGCTTTGGATATCCCTCACAATTTGGAAACAAATCCTTCACAGCTGATGGACATCAGTCCAGGCTTCGGCATCGTGTCCAAGATAAATATTTGCAAAGTGCACATTGGTTTAAGATTAAGTCATCATCTATTGCCTCGCTGAATCACTTTGTGTAAATCAGATTTTGGTATGCTCTGTGTAATTAAGGCTTTATCTGAGATGTGGATGTATGAGACATAAAGATTCACCCAGGAATTACTGCAGCTAGCTTGCCAGTCTCAAACTTATACAGACTGGTTTTAAAAGTATCAGAATTATTTTAATAAGCAAAAGGGCTTCAACTGAAATGAAATAAGTTTGTGTTTAAATATGTTTATGTATAACTGAATTCTAGATCGGACTGAAATTTCAGTCCTTTGCCAGGTCAGCTCAGTACTGTCTCACTGCAACCAACCAGAGCAGCATAAGGGAGAATCATGTTCATGCTAAAGCTGGACACAGTAGTAGCACTCATGTGATTATGTGAATATAGTTTAACATGTAGAATATGGATGTGCATGATACTTAGGGATGGAATGATACACTCTACTCACAATGCAGTGCGATTCACAATGCTGGCCTCAAGATACAATTTACTAAATCAAACTGAACCCATAAATATGACTGAGAAAGTTTACTTTTATTATTTATCTATAACAAAACTACAAAATGCTGTATTTTGCTTATTTTTATCTAAGTAAATTGAAGTGAATACAGGCTCATAAAAAGTGGTAAGATGTAGTTGTAGTTTGAGAGGCTGTTCGAAGTGAGTGGTCAGTCATGAAATGGGGTGCCATCAACCAATAGCATCCCCCCCCCCCAAAAAACTGTCAAACCCGCCCCCTCTGAAAACTCAAGCGCAGAGAGTAGCCAAAAAAATATCAAATCGAGAGAGATAAACACAGTAAAGGTTGTAAAGAAAGACGGTTTGAGTGCATGCTTATGAAAAATGCGTGTGCAGTTCTTCTTTCTGTGCTCGTGAGTTTCATGAGTGAAAATTTACATGTGTGAAATGTTAGAACTTGCAAGTTTATATTTTTCACGCCCTAGTTTTTAGACTGTTGTGACACAGTACATTCAACTAATGTGATGTGGCGTCAAACAAGGAAGGTAGAGCACGCTAGTGAGCTCTGCTGTTTCAGAAGGCTATCAATTCATTTTACATCTCAATCGATTTCAGTCGTGACATATTTGCATTGATTATAAACTGTCTCGCGATGCATGGTTGCATCCCTAATGATAATGTTATTATAGTTCAAACTGCGTTACTTCAGTAGGCTGTATAGGCTGTATACTTAGCAGCATATGTGCCAGTAGGGGGCCTGCAGTGGTTCCCAGCCCTGGACCTGAAGTACTGCTGTGGAGTTTGTCCATTGTCCATGTTCTGACTCACCAGAGCCAAGTAAGCGATTAACTAACGTGCCCTCACTCAGTACAATTGGGTGTGTTATACCAGAGAAAACATTCAAAAGGGCAGGACCAGGGCTGGTGACCCTACGGGCATTGGTATAAAAGCTAGACAAGATGGGCAGGCAATTGCACTGGAGCCCATGCTGCTATTTTCTTCTCTTTTCTTTTCTTTCATTTGATTTAATTCCAGTTCTGTTCAGTTCAGTTAAGTGTAGGTTTTGTACTGGGTGCAGGTTTATAAAGGTTACTTACTACATGACATAAGGTTTGCTATATTAAAGTCCCATACTCTGATTACTTTCTGTTACTTTTGGAGTACTTGTCTTTACTCAAAGATGTATAATTAAAGAAAGATGAAAAATATATCAGAATGGCATTTTTTAACACAGAGCAAAAACAAAAAAGGTTCGGAAATCAAGGCACAGCTCCACAGGAGAAAAAAACCAAATGATTTTAACAGTAAATTCTTTTTATCTTAATAATCTTATTTTGAGACCCCTTATCAACAATAATCAGAAATAGAGATCATTCAACAAACTCTGGCTCTGTCTGCTAAAAGGCTGTACTAATTCATGAGGTTTCGTATTAGTGTGTCTTGCTGGAACACTCATGGTATGGTAATTGATCGATGCTACTTAATCAGCGCCCACACTTTCAGTCCACTGAAAACAACATGCACTACTGATTTAAAAGGCATTCATCTCACACAAAACATAAGTGGGGGCTGATCGTCTCAGTTATACAGTTTGCACAAATCATTAAGAAATAAAGAAATAAGTCAAACAGAAACCTACAAGACTGCACTGTATGTACACGTAAAATCATGTTAGCTTATTCAGCATTACAATCTGACAAGTTAACTGTAATGATGTAGGTTACCCCTACCCATTACCAAGTTACTCAGGCATAGGTCCTTAACTTTTTCAAATTGGCACTGTTGATACTTACCTTCACGGTTCCAAAAGAGTACCAGTGGGGTAGCTCCTGAATTTAACTTACGTGGTAAGTCCAACCTGTGTAGACAGGGAGGGGAGGAAGAGTGTCGTTGAAGGAGAATATGTGTATTGATCATTGTATGCAGGTTGACTGTCTGTTCCAGAGACAGCCGTTGTTTGTGATGGGACCATGTGCCGTGACATTGCCATGTTGAGGTTTTGGGGCTTTGTGTGAGTGATTGGGGTGTGGGGTTTTAACCTGTAATTGATGTTGGTATATGTCGGGGAGGGGCTACCTGTATTTATACCCCCAATGATGGAGGAAAAGGGACTCTTCGCTAAGCTGCCTGTGAGAGATAATGCTGTGTAAGTTAGTAGAAAAAATTATGTAACTTATGATGTTATAGTCGTTGCCTTATACCTCTGAGAGGCCATTTGCTTTCTGTTTGTGTGTTTATTTCTTTTTTTTTCTTTATCTTTATTGCTTTTTTGGCGTTGTGTGTATTTGGAGGTGACTGGCTATAAAAGGTGATGGACTAATTTTGCCTCTCTGCCGTTTTTATCCGGTGCTCCAGACCATTCGCCCGACTCTACCCATAAAGGGTGTCTTCTTGGCCACATTTTGTGGTTGGGGGAACACGCTTTATCACATTAACATTTGCAAAAGATTGATTTGCATGTAGTAAGAAACAGAATAAAAGAGCTGAAGATCAGATCAGTCTGGTGTTGCAGAATGTGGTAATGTGGAAAATCAGGTTACTGACTCAGATAGCTTCACGAAAACACTGCAGATATCATGTCTGACAATAAACTAAAATCACTGCATTTTTATAAGGTTCCTGTTTTTTAATTACGGTTGTTTTCTGTAACTGTAACAGAATACAGTCGCCTTTTTCACATCCTGATTGCGTAACGCTTTCTAGATTACAGTTATAGATTGTAATGTTCATCATGTTTTTAAATTCATTAAGGCAGCTGTTCAGCCATTTCAACAGGGCTCGGTTGAAACTTGAAAATGGAAACTCCGTTTAGCAATGACTGATTCCCAGTATAGATGGTTTGGACGCCAAGACCACAGGTCTGGGAAAGTTTTCTTTTCATCTTAGAGTAGTTCTTTGTTTTGTTTAGATAAATACTCACATATTTGGTAACAGAAAAAATGTTTTTCTTGGCGATATCTAAACTCTTAAGTCTTTTGATAAGTCTACCCTCATATCTGTACAGAGAACCGCTCAGTGAACAAATGGGTCATTAATCGTATCAGCTGCTGTTTCCATTTGAAGGAGGGGGGGCATTAACAGCAGGGTGTTGGATTTTTTTTTATATGCAGCTGGAGACAAGTCTCTACCTAAACATCTAAAACCATGTGACCTACACACACTAATACAGAGAAAGACATGTTTAGCTTGTGCAATTAACAGTGCTCACCGCTCCAGGGTGTTAAGACAGATCTTACAAGCATAGTAATATCTGTGAATCATTTGCGCAGAGAGAAAACCTTTCCAGAAATGAATGTAAACGTTCTCTGCTGTGGATGTAACATCTTGTACAGAGCAGAAGACCACACAAGTGCCTTTAAGGACATGAAAGCTGCTCACCAACAAGTATTAGAGCAGTGTTTACACTGGCCATTCGATAGCAGTGAAAACAAACTGCCTTTTAAACGTCCTCTATTTTTTCTCTGTTTACTTGAATTCTAAATATCCTTTCTTTCATCTAATCCGCCTCTGGACTGAAGATGGACAGTAGCCACACTTTGATGTTAGCGCGTGTTCTATGTTCTGTGCTCCAGTAGCACAGAGGTTCAGATAATATTGCACTCTTGTGTTCCCTATGGCTAAAGGACCCTCCATTAACATAACATCCTGCCCATATTTACCCATTCCCTGTCCTGGGTTGAGGCCCAGGGTGACTGTTGATCTACCGCTTTATCACTTCCTCCCATAATTCTGTCATAGGGCAGTTTCTTTCCTTTTCTCAAACACAATTCTTCTTGTTCTCAATGGCTCCCATACTTGGATGTAGCAGTCTGGGTGAGAATCAAGGTGGAGATCGCTCTGTCGTGCTTCACCTCCTTTTTTTATGAGACCACATTCTCTCTTGTATCATTCGGCCCCCAGTTGCTATGGTAACTCCTGTACTCCACAGCAAGCCTTCAAATTCCTCACATCTTGCTGCTGCTGCCAAGAGTTTCTGGCACTAGAGGTTTTTCTGCTATCTCCCTGGTTAACCCTTCAGAGCTCAGCACAAAGGATTACATAACCCTAACACAAAGTAAGACAAAGCATATGTTAATGGATGGCCAAACCTGTCAGCCATTATGTAACATCATGTAATTTGTTCTAATTTTCTGCTGGATGCTCTGCTCAATTTTAGGACCAATTAGGCCCTAAAAAAGTGCCTTGAACATGAAACCACAGCACACAACCAGGGTTCAAACAAGACAGGGTAATGGGAAATAAGGAATTTTGGAATGCAGAAATAAATACATAGAATGTTAACAGTGGCCAGGAACTGTATGTTGGTATAGCAGTAAATTATTAGACTAGCTACAGGAAATAGAGTCTCCCAGATGGCACATCTAGTAAACGAGGGTTGCCTCCTATCACCGGACACAAGCTTGAATTCCAGTGATACCACACCCAATCGTATCCAGGAGTCCCGAGACATCAGATTTGTTTATTGACATTCAACACAAATGCATAATATTAGGCACTGTTATGTGTTTTAGGTCTAAAAGCTTTTAGCAGACATTTCTTCTTGAGTCTGTTCAAATGGTAATGTTGTTAGGTCATTGGAGGTTTAGAAGTGCTACACAGTGTTGTCTGCAGTAGTTTTGCAATGTGGTTTGTGTGTATAGTACTGTTGCTCATGCATGTGTATTTGCATTTATAGTGGAATGAAAAGGTTTAGAATGTGCAACGGTTCAGGAAAGTAGTCAGTTGTAAAAGGTTTCTAACAATAAATCCCTAGATGCCTACTGATTTTATCATTCAAACAGTGTACTGATTGGGTTCCCATTATAATATTGTAGGTTAAAGAAGTAAGTTAACTATTAGAGATTCATGTCTATTGCACAGTGAATTCATGGTGTTGTGTTTTATGTTTAGAAAATCACAAAGAGAATCTTTCCTAAACATTATATTTATACCATTGTTATAAACTTATGTCTTGTCCCAGTAAGAGCCAACCTAATTCCCAGCCCTCCCACCTACAATTCGAAATATGATTATGTGAACTGGGAGACATATTCCAACAACACCTACTACACCCGAATCCTGCCACCTGTGCCAGAGGACTGCCCAACGCCTATGGGAGTTAAAGGTACGCATGGAGTTCTGAAAGACTAAGCAGGAATCCAAAAGTCTAAGAGTAATTTCCCTGTACTGCAGTTTGGACAGATTTCGTCTGACTGCCTCAACATTATTGCTTCCACAGCTGTTGTAACTGATATTTCATTTCTCTGCAGGGAAAATGGAGCTTCCAGATCCCAAGCTAGTGGTGGAGAAGTTCATGTTGCGGCGGAAATTCAGGGTGGACCCCCAGGGAACCAACCTGATGTTTGCCTTTTTCGCTCAGCATTTCACCCACCAGTTTTTCAAGACACACAATCGCGTGGGGCTGGGCTTTACGAAAGCTCTCAGCCATGGGGTAAGGAATTTATATATATATATATATATATATATATATATATATATATATATATATATATATATATCTTTCTTTGACTTGGTATAGATATGACAGCATAAGATAACATTACAATGTGAATAAATAAGGAGAATGAATAGAGAATGAATCAGGAGAGTCTAATACCATACTTATCTCATGGTAATATCTTTAGTACAAATATCTTTAGTAGCAACCATGAGTTCATTCTATCATTTAGTTCTTGAAAATATAGTAGGGGGTGATGTACTCATTCATCTAGTATACTGGGTTGATTTTCTTCTTAAGGTATTTCCTTTGTCATTACTGTTATAATGATTTGCAAATACATTACTGTCATAATGAGTTGTATGTTAAGCAACATACAAACAGTGTAAAACATGCAGACTCTCTCACCTCTCATGTAGTCAATTGCAGCTTGAGAAGTTTATTATTAATCCAGTTTATTGTCAAAGGAGCAGCCATCAACATTTTTCTAAACACTTTCATTCTCTTGTATACTTTTCCCGTTAAATTGTAAAGTGTCTTTTTTAAGTGTATCATATTACTATGTTTATTATTATTATTGTTATTATTATTATTATTATTATTATTATTATTATTATTATTAGTAGTAGTAGTAGTAGTAGTAGTAGTAGTAGTAGTATTAATGAGTTAATAAGTTAAATAGAGAAAAAAGAGAGTGAAAGGAAATACTATTTTTTGGGGTAAATCGTTAACGTGGAGACTAGCCGGCTTGAATGCATTGCCCATGGTACCCCTCACTTAGACGGCTGAAACTGATGGTGTGAACAGCTTGTAATATTTACTAAACTCCAGCAGCGTCTAAAAGTCATGTATTAAAGCTGGAGTGTAGGTGTGCACATAAAAGACTTCTGGACATAAAACAGCTGCTGTGGGCTTTGCGTACACTGACATCTTTATCTTGTTTGGGTTGAAAAGCAGTATCGACATATGTGTATATATCCTTCATTTTTGTTTTCAGTATTCTGCCCAATACAAATATTTAATATTTACTTATAATTATATTTACTTATGTTGTTAAATACAGTTCTTATTAAAAGTGACAGGCCCTCCAGAATAATATGTCATTATTAATTGACAAAAAAGCACATAAGTACACTATAGCATAATAGTAACTCTTTAAACCCCACTAGTTATATATATATATATATATATATATATATATATATATATATATATATATATATATATATATATATATATATATATATATATCCCACGGGCAGTTTGAACATTTTTAATACATTCTAATGTCTAATTTTTATACAGGTGGACGCTGGACACATCTACGGAGACAACCTTGCACGACAACTAGAGCTTAGACTTCTTAAGGACGGGAAGCTGAAGTACCAGGTACTGTTGTTGGTGTGAAATGCTTGGCATGCTCTAAAATCAACATCTCTAAGCCCACCATTTCTAAGAGTTTGTGAAATAGATATCAGTCAGTACATATAAATTCTCAAACTTCTCAGTGGCAATGTCTGCTGATGTCACCAATATTGCAGATTTTGTGTGTGTGTGCGTTTTTTTTGTTCTGCTTGTTTCAGCAACCTCACGCAAAGGCTGCAGCTTATCTTCTCACCAAAATACTTGATGCATGTGTTAAACCACTGAATCATTATCGTGTGGTAACATCCTGTGAAGACTTTAAAGTGACAGGGTATTTTTACTAGGCCTGCATTACTTGCTGGATTGTGTAGACTGATAGCAGCAGCGTTGAGGTTTCTGTAGACTTTCAAAGATCAAATATGAAACCCCATGCAAATGAGTCAAGAGATTAGAGGAAGGGTGTAAAAGGGTCACAGCTAATTTACTAGTGTAAGGCTTTCCTTTTTGCTGCTACTTTGAAATGGCTCACTTTTCTAAACAAAGGTTTAGAAATCTGTCTATGTTGTTTGTAGAGAATGAGGATGATGAGGATGAAGTGTATATAAAGAAATGTTGAAAAGTTTGAGAAGGGACTGTGTATTCTATTAAATGTGTTTTGTGAATTTGACGCTGTTCTTTAATGTATGCTTGTATATTTACCTGTATGCTTACACAGATTATAAAAGGAGAGATGTACCCACCTTCAGTGGCCGAGGCAAAAGTTAACATGAGTTACCCTCAGTCAGTCCCCCCAGAAGCACAGATGGCTATAGGCCAGGAGGTGTTTGGCCTGCTGCCAGGCTTAAGCATGTACGCCACCTTGTGGCTGCGTGAGCACAACCGCGTTTGTGACATCCTGAAGAAAGAGCACCCTACCTGGGAAGACGAACAACTGTTTCAGACAGCCAGACTTATTATTATAGGTAAAGAGCCAGTTACCTTTTTAGCCTGTACCTTTTTATCATTCACCCTGTTGATGGTTTACCCTATTTTAAGTATCATTTTTGTAATGTAAATATAGGAAGAAAAAAAACAAAACCACTTTTTTACTGACAGTAATTTAATTTTAGGCCATTTTGAAGCATGTTTTATGAAGTAAATTGTGAAAGTAAAAACAAGCAAAAGAAATCCAACATGGAGTTAAACGGTTTTAATGACAGAGTTGATAACTACTTGTACAGCTTGTATCACTTTATTTACTTACTTTCCACGTGGCTGAATCAAATGTTTTCCAGGTGAGACTATTCGAATTGTGATTGAAGACTACGTGCAGCATCTGAGCGGCTACTATCTCAAGCTGAAATTTGACCCGTCCCTACTCTTCCGCTCACAGTTCCAGTACCAGAATCGCATCGCTGTGGAGTTTAACCAACTCTACCACTGGCACCCACTCATGCCTGACAGTTTCTTGATTGATGGAGCTGAGATCCCCTACTCTCAGTTCATCTTCAACACCTCAATCCTCACTCACTATGGAGTGGAGAAACTAGTCCAAGCTTTCTCAACCCAACCAGCAGGACAGGTAAGGTTTGCTTGGAGTTCCTTTGAGGAAGGTGCGTTTCAGTTGTAGACCCTTTTCATGCTACTGCAATGAAGGTCTGGCCTCTAGAAACTTTGAACTTTCAAATGACTTCACCAGAAGGTTTAGATGCTCACCAGTTTCGAGGTGGGTACTCAATGTGGTTTCCTGTGGAAGAGGTGATATGTTGACTGCTCAGGAAGTGGTATCTTGTTAGGAAATATGGTATAGTTCCCCAGGAAACATTTACCACAAACCACATTATTGCAGTCAGTTCTTACTGTATCATGCTTAAAAAGAGAAGCAGATATTTTACTATGTTTACTGTATGTTGATTGTTGTTTCCAAGAATGTGGTTTAAAGTAAAACCCAGGCATTGAACATAAGACCCTGCACAATGACTGCATAACCCACTTTTAAAAGGTCAAAGTATGCCACTTTAAACCATATACTGTGGCCCTTGGCACACATACACATTGGCACACATACATATTTTGAACTGACCGTTTGTGCAGTATAAAGTGCGACTGGCTCATCATCTTTTTTGCCTAAACTGTCAGCTCCACCCGTAGCTCAGTATGTTCTTATAGCTGATGCATCATCACTGCATCAAGTTCCTGTTAATTGACTCTGTTTCTGTGGACTACATACAAAGTCTATATGCATATCTGTAAATAATAATTTGAATACCTCACGCTTCATGATTCCTAGTATTTATCTATATTAGAAATGCAACTCTTTAGTTCGATTCACTCTTTAGTTACTCTGATATCATCACACAAAGCCATTTTGTTTTTTCTTCCCAGATTGGAGGTGGTCATAACATCCCCCATGTAGTGGCCAAAGTGGCTGAAGGAGTTATTAAAGAATCCAGAGAACTTCGACTAAGGCCATTCAATGAATATCGGAAGAGATTCAACCTGAAACCATATAAATCATTCTTTGAATTTACAGGTACTCGCACACACACGGTCATATAAAATCCTAAGTCTACTGACTTGCACACTCACCGAGCACTTTATTAGGAACACCTGTACCTTCTCATTCATGCAGTCATCTGATTAGCCAGTAGTGTGGCAACAGTGCAGTTCCACTTCAGTCAGCCACAGAAAGCTGAGGATGCAGTGGGCTCAGGCTCACCAAAACTGGACACCTGAAGACTTTCAGAAGTGCAGCCTTGCCAGGTGAATCTTGATTTTTGCTGAGGCACTTAGATGGTAGGGTCAGAATTAGTCACCAACTGCATTTATTTATGGACCCAGGATTATGTCATCTTACTGTTACAGGCTGTTAAAGAGGTGTAACCTTGTTAATACCAATCATTAATTGGTACCTATTAGATGCCTATTGTTGCTGACCATGTGCATCCTTTTATGGCCGCAATTTCTTATGGCTATTTCCAGCATGACAATGTACCATGTCACAAAGCAAAAGTAATCTCAAACTGGTCTTGTGGAGTTCCTGGTTCTACAGTGGCCTTCCCAGTTAGTGGATCGGAACCTATTAAACATCTTTAGGATATTGTAGAGTGGGACGTTCACATAAAATTACATGACATCACCAAAAATTAAATGCTGCAATCTTGTCAACATCGTTTAGAACTTTAAAGGAATGTTTCCAACATTTTGGAGAAACCAGTTAAGTTTTTGAAAGGAAATGGAGACCCTGTTGAGTGTTTTTTAACAGTGTTTCTAATAAAGTGCTTAGTGAGTGTGCATGCTAAGCCATAATAACTACCTGTAAACCTGCATCCAGACTTAGCATACCATTTCACCTAAATTTATCTGCAGCTAATAACCATTTCTGTGTTTAACCTATATTGAGAAGTTGTGAGTTCAATCCCTGATGATGCTCCAGCCTACCATGGACTGGGGACCAAGAAGCCCTACCTCCTCTTGTCACTCAGCATGATGCCTGTAAACACGGGTGTCTAATAGCATAACAGAACTGACAGAGCTCTTCTCCAAACGGGTTGGGCTGTTCATTGATGTTGCGATAGCTGCATAGATGGGGTGGTGCCTCAAACATCTTAGAGGATGAACGTGATCACCTTCACCCTTCAACTTGGTAGTATTGTTTACTACAGGGAGACTTAGCTAGTGAAATTGGCCAGAACTAACATGGAAAGAAGTCACTGTAAAGTCATTCAAAAGACTTGTTATATTTGATTGTATTAAGGCTACGTAACTAACAGCAGTCTTGACTTACCAACAAGAAGGATGTGCAGAACAACTGACCATACTAAAAATGTTCTTTAGCAAGTCATCCTTCAGATATATATATTTTTTTTACATATCTGGCTTGGAGGTGAAGTTGTTACAGCTTTTCTATTGTTTTTCAGGTGATAAAAAAATTGCGCGCGAGTTGGAGGAGCTCTATGGAGATATTGACGCTCTGGAGTTCTATCCAGCTTTGTTGCTGGAGAAGACTCGGCCTGGCGCCATATTTGGAGAGAGTATGGTGGAAATGGGGGCACCGTTTTCTCTAAAAGGCCTTATGGGAAATCCCATATGTTCACCGGAGTACTGGAAACCCAGTACATTTGGGGGTCAGACAGGCTTTGACATAGTCAACTCTGCAACACTGGAGAGGCTCGTTTGCCTCAATACTAAATGGTGTCCATACGTGGCCTTCTATGTTCCTCCATCGGGCTCTCATCAACAAGAAAGTGGACCTCGTTCTGAATTGTAGCCAAAATGAAGAACAAAAGGTTCAACACCCGATAGAACTGTGTGATGTCAGAACTATGCTGTCATGACTGCTCTGTCACCAAATTTTTGTTTACATGTTCTGCAGATGTAATTCATTAATCTAATAATGGGGTCATATTCAACGTATATATTGAAGTTTCCAGTAAGTAGTAAATGAGCTCCCTCAAGCATATTTATAGAGACCTAACTAGAACAGTGATGAATGTAATGAGATAAAAGCCAGTTGTCCATGAAATGGCCAGTCTTGGGACCAGTGTCCCCAAAACGCTGTAGTGTGATCATAATTGCTACATGTTGGAGGAAAGCTAGACCATCATGAAGCAGCAGACGCATCAGATCGTATTCTTTTTATGAGTTATGATGATCAAGGCTTTGATTCTAAGAAGGTTTTTGTTTTGAAGTTCAACTATTGATATTAAAGATTTTTAAAGAGTCTGACAAAAAACGAAAAATTGCTTTTTCTTTTTAAGTGGGGCAGTTTCCAAGGTCAGATATGTTTGGGAGTCATGCCCAGTAGTGGGTATTTTGTGAGAGCATATGTGAATCACATGTTGGTAATTTTTATCAGTTAGTTTACACTCAACTATGATGCTAAATTATGCTGATGTACTACTAGCTGAGGATATTTACAGTATTCCGTCCTGTAAAGCAGAGTGTCTTTTTCAATGAAAGTTTTAATATGTAGGATGTTAAATGTTGATTTTTGATGGACGATAGCTGCCACTGAATCATATTTATCACAGGATGCACTGGTAAAGGTGATTTGTAAGGGCCAGCAATTTGTATAATTTGTGGTCAATCAGTCATTTGGGTCCTTTCATTTCACTTTATTAGCTGTCTGCAAAAGCCGAAGAGCTACTTCTGATTGTTAGACTGAAGTTGAGAACATAATGAGCAGACAATAAATCTACAGCTTTTGATTTCTTTTTTGTGTCTTTTGTGGTATTTTTTATTCAGGATACTTCAGTTTTACACTTGCTAACAGACATTTTTTAGTACAGCTTTTTTCATAAATCTTAATATAGTTATCTCAACAGTCTATTTGGACTTTAAATAAAACATTATTTCCACATTCGAATACGGAATGCATTCAGTGACCCCAATTTTCCAGATTTGCAACTAACGTGAACATGGAAATAAGTTCTATATAAATAAGTGTGTGTGTGTGTGTGTAAATAAGTCCCATTTGAGGTTGTACCCAAGCATTGATCATTTATAAAAAGGGGTCAGTTCTTGAGTTATTTCTTTCACAACTGAGGCCTGAATTTGGGCCCAACACACAAATAAGCTAGTACTTATTTGAACATGTACAAGAGGGGCATTAGATGTGATGTGGCAAAGAGTAAGCTAAATAATATAGATCAAGTAAATACATTACTGAAAAATGTAGTTTATATTAACATCAATGTATAATACCAATTTCTGCCCTGTTCCTCGTTTTCTACAGTGTTGTTTACTTGAATAGCCAAAGAATAACAACCATATTTACAATGCAAAACAAAACTACAGAACATGAACTAGCAGATCTGGCTAAATGGCAACTGTTTTTACTGTTTCTGATGTGGCTATACTGTAATTGGCTATACTGTAATTGGCTATTCACAAAGTATTGCTGCTGTAAGAGCGCCTTTGTTGATGTTGTTACAGAATTTGTTTATTTTCAGACATTTCTGCAGTGGCTTTATAGCTCTAGAGCACTTTGCATATAAAATGGACTGTGCAGCTGAGCTGCATATTTCTTCAAGAAGAGTTTTGAAAAAGTAAACCTGGCACTGAAAAATGTTTCTTTAGCAATTGTGTAAAAACAGTAAATGGGAAAAATCAGTATCTAATAAAACAAATAAAGTGTAGACTACGAAAAAGTCATGTGAACATAGAAAAAATGGTGACTCGTTATTTGAAGACTACCTTCTTAAAGACCGCATAGCCCCACCACTTAATATTTAGTATAAACAATCAACTTATGCTACTAACCACAAGACAACATAAGACGTTCTATAAATTGCATTAAACTAAGGGGCCTTAGACATTTATTCCTTTCATAAACCTGTTATGAAGTGTCGTTCCTAAGTAATAAATCTCATTTAGAAGTTTCTGTCTGTTCTCTGTAGTTGAGTACATAAGTTAAAAGTACAAAACTCTTTAACATAGTTAAACAGTTTAACATAGCTTGTAATTACTGATATAAGATACTTTTATGTACTACTTTATAAGCATATTATCCAATGCTTACACATGTGTTACAATGTCCTTATGCAGGTAGCCTTCAAATACAGTTACTGAAGAAAGTGAAGAAATCTTTTTTCAAGAAAAAATGTCTTATTACAGGTTTAATTAGGTGTAACACTATTTGATAACCCACAGCCAGAAATATTTTCTTTGTGAAATATCTACCCCTGTTTGAAATATGTAGCTGCAGCATGTATTTCATTGCTACCTGGAACAAACAAAACAAAATGAGATGTCAACACAAATTTGTATTAACTATTTATCTGTATTGCAAATTGACACAGGAATGTTGGCTGGCACTGACATGAAGTACAATCATGATAAGACTGATGTGTAATATTAATAAATAAACATTTCAGAAATTATGAGCAGTGACAACACAAACTTTGGTAAATGCAAATGTAACAGTCAGTGTTGGTTTGCACTAGAAAAAGTCTCCCAGCTGCATGATTCAAGATATCCTTTCCCACTCAACCACCATTAATGACAGTAATAGAACTACACACCAGTGTTTTGATTGTCCTCTAAAAGCTGAAGTTTCTCTTTCATGTTCTACTGATACTTCATTACAGTGAAGTGCTACATTAAAACTTGAATAAAACAGTTCTTTGTCATTTCAGTATTACATGTACACACAAGAAGAACTTTAAAAATGTTTTAAAAGTGATAATAATATATTCTTGGCATTAGCAGAGAATCCAAAGCAACTGTTACCATCAGACCTGATTAGAGTATTCACTTATCTTTAGCAATCTTAGTTTTGCTTAACACTTCCTATGAATCCTGTATTTCAAAATGCATTATAACATCAATAATGAGGTGTTGGCATACGCAACACCTTATAATACTTAACATAAGTTGTAATTTTAACCAGTTATAAATACACACTTTGTAAATCAACTGTATATAACTTGGTAAGGTCAGGTTCCATGTCTTCCATAACTGTTGTGGGCAGGAGTGATAATATATATTATAAATACTTTCTGGATGTCAGTCTGTTGTGATTAAGATATTTTCCCTGCTGTTAATAAACAAGCATTCATGTTGGCATTGAATGCAGGTAATGGTGTGACATGAAACTTGATATTATAAAGCTATATACTGTTGTTTTATGCATGTTGCACACTTTACTATAGCTGCATATAAGCAATTATTCATGTATATGCCAGGCATTATAACACTATATGGACAAAAGTATTGGGACACCTATATATCATAACATCTCATTCTAAATCCATAGACATTAATATGGAGTTGGTCCCCCATTTGCAGATATAACAGCTTCCACTCTTCTGGGAGGACTCTCTACAAGATTTTGGAGTGCCAAACTTTTTGCCCATCCAGAAGACCTTTCATCAATCATCAGACACTAATGATTGATGAAAGGACCTGACTCACAATCTATGTTTTAGTTCACCCCAAAGATGTTTAATGAGGTTGAGGTCAGTGAGCTGTGAAGAACAGTCAAGTTTATCCACACCCAACCAGCCTTTATGGAGCTTGCTTTGTGCAATGGGACTGGAGTCATGTTGGAACAGAAAAAAACCTTCCTTAAATTGTTCCCACAAAGCCGGAAGAATACAATTGCCAAAAATGTATTGGTCAGCTAAAGAATTAAAATTTCCCTTCACTGGAACCAAGGGTACGCCAACCCCTGAAAAACAATCCCATAGCATTACCAAACTTCACAGTCAGCACTAGTCAGGGAACGTTCTCCTGGCATTCCTCAAACCCTGACTCATCTACCAGACTTCCAGAAAGAGAAGCGTGATGCGTCACTCCACATAACAAAATGACACTGCTCCAGAATCCAGTGGCGGTGTGCTTTCCACCCCTCTATCTAACACTCTGCATTGTGCTTGTTGATGTTGGGCTTGCAGCTGCTCAGCAATGGAAACCCAAGCAGTGAGGCTGCTGGGGCAAAGTTAGTCAGAGGATCCCCCGCTGTAACTTTACATGGTCTGCCACTTTGTGGTTGAGTTGCTGTGGTTCCTTAATGCTTCTACTTTTCAATAGTACTACTAACAGAAATTTCACAATCTGACTTGCTGCAATGGTGGCATCATATTACAGCACCTCACAGTAATTCAGTGAGCTCAGGACGATCCATCCTTTCACAAATGTTATAAAGACAGACTGCATGGCCAAGTGTTTGACTGAATAAAACACCAGAATTCAATGATTAAGAGTTTTCTCACAGAACTTTGTTCATATAGTGAATGTATGCTATACAACACCTTCATTTCATTTCATTTACAAAGTATAATGAATAAGGGATTCATAGAAAGTGCAGCTGAAATCTCTCATGAACTCAAACTACAACCAGTGTCATAAGAAATGTGAGAACCATAAGAACAACAGCAAAAAGAAAAAAGCAACAGCACCTTTTTTAGGAGAAGAAAGAAACCTTAGCAAAAGCCTTTCCATAACTTTTTAGATCTTTATAGAGGAAAGGTATTTTAAAGGTGCCATAGAATGCATTTATTCATGTTCTCTGATGTCTACACATCCAATTATACCCCATGATTTGGCTCTAGAATAAAACAAACTGTTCTCCCTTTTTTGGTGAGCTCATGAATTATTTAATGAGCTCTACTCTGATTGGCTGGTTTACAGTGAGCAATGCAATAATCACACAGAAGCAACATGTAAGAATAGACATAGGAAAATAAATGAACCTCTGTGTAAATAAGATTGGTCATCACTTTTGATAATCCTTCCAAGGGACTAAAAAATGGGCATGATTGATCTTCTTCTTTTAACAAGGCTAAAGTTGTCTTCCTAATGAAATGTTCTTTTCCACATTAAATGCTACAACTTGTGCAGTCAATACTAGCTTGTCTAGTGCTAGGTATGTGGATCTTTCCAGTAGCTGTAGCTAACTGTGAAACTTTCAGTTTAAGGTGAACTGCTTTATCCATCAAAAAGTGAATACATTCACACAGTAGGCTGCTACTTACAGGTTATTGTTGGGGTTGTGATGCTAATAATATTAGAACTGCTGCTTTCTTTAGTGTGAAGCTGCTTGATATTGTCCAAGGTTTGAGAAACTGTCCAGAGTGTGATGTGCTGAGTAACAACTTGTTCAGGATCCTGTTAAAGATGCAGGAGTTAAAGTTGGCTTCCTATTTGTCAGCTTGTTTTGCAAATTATCTGTTCCATCTTAAGTAGTGCCACAGTTACATATTGAAGCCTGTAGTTCTGTACTGTTCTGTTCTTGGTCTCTCCACATAGTCTCCCATATTCATTCCTGTTGCTTCATTGTCGTATGTTAATTTTGGGGCATAAGTTTTATATCAGTAACAGTCTGTGAATTTGGAATCAGTTTTATTGGCCTGTTTTTTTAATATTTGATTCATATTTAAAGGAGGAACCAACAGTGTTTGAGGTTCATGATAGTCAGTTCTATGTACTTTCCTTACTCAACTATACCAATATAAATACAGTTTTTCATTCTGTGGCACCTTTAATGTACATGATTTTAATAAAATTTTATTCCAAGTAAATTCTCAAATAATTTCTATTGATTAATTTATTGTGGAAGGTTCATAGGATGTTAAAAAAATTATGTTTTAACTTAAAAAGGTAAACAGGCTGCCTTTAGATTTCGAGTCCATTTACTTACCTATTTAAGTAAAAACAGGTTTTTTTAACAGAGCGTAAGTTACATAGTAACAGTGTTATATAGTTATATAGTTACAAACTTAAGTTTCTATATGTCCTCTGTTCTGGTGGGCCATCACAAGCCCTGTCAAAAGTTCTTTCATTTCCCACGCTGAACTGAAGGAGCCATTTGATCATGCTCAAGCCTGGAGCTGCTTTGAGGCCCCAGAGGCCCAAAACTGGAACTGCCATGGGGACCCCCAGAGGTGGAGGCTGAGGGGTAGAAGTGAACGTCCACAGCCACAGATGTCATACCCAGGGACAAGCAGTGAGACAAGAGGAGAGGGGAGGAGCCATGGGAGATGTTGATGCTGTGGTGGACTGGGGTGGCGCAGGGTTCGCTGGTCCGCAGGGTCAGTGAGGAGCGGAGCCCCTCCTCCTGAGAAGCCGGTGGGTTGGGCGTGGGTGGGGAAGGGGCATCCTGACATTGTCCGAAATCTCGGCTTCTCCAATCCTCCATGCACTGGAGCTGGATGTCAGACAGCGGGGAGGGGGCAACCTTGCTTTCTTCAAATGAAGTCTCCAACTGAGCCAGGGAGGTGAAGAAGATTACTGCTGTTACGATATAATACATCATGCTTTTGCAATTTGTTCCAAGAACACTCTCTGGGGTGGCTATGCAATAAAAGTGTAATGCAATAGTTGGTGAATGACGTAATGCACGATGGCTGCCTGTTTGTAGCCAAGAACTGTAATTGCAAAACTATTTATTGCTTTAATAACAAAAATAGTTTAGTGGGAAACTATGAACACCAACCGGCCGCTTCAATAAGTTGATCTTCTTGTACACTTGGTCCATTTTGTCAGCTTCACTTACTATATAGGAGCACTTTTACTGAGCATACTTTGTTAGCCCTCCTTTACCCTGTTCTTCTATTGTCAGAAGGTGGTCTGCATTACATCCAGACTTTATATTACACGTCACTGACCTGCTCCTCCTCGGATGGCTCTGGGTGCGTCTCCACTATCACTGGAAGATCCTGGACAGGCTGCACTTCCTCTTGGACATCATCATAAGAGGGTTCCATCAACAAGGTGGATGGACTGGATGGTGGGGGATGGGCTCTGGTCTCAGAAGTGTTTGGACTTTGCTCAATTACTGCAACCATATTGTCATCCTCAAAAGCTCTAAAGGAAACATTAGCTTAGATGTCAGAAAATAATACACTTTTTTGTATTTTGTTTATAACTTTTCATTTTTCTATATAATTTGAATAAAATCCCTTTACATTAACTTACATTGAATGTTAAGAATGTGTTGGTCCTCATCTGTAAACTTACTATTTTCCTTAAAGCTTCCTTAAAGGACTTTTAAATGCATGCCATGTCATTTTTGTAAGTAGACATCAAAAAAAAGTTGCAAGAACTTCCACATAATCTAGGGTTCTAGAAAAAACCCTCAAATGTACTGAAAACATTTAGGATATCTCTTTCAAACATGATTCATTAGAGAACCAAAACGGCCCCTTTTTTAAAAAGAGTAATAGTGTTTAAACCTACTTGTTATCATATGTCCTTTCAATTGCAAGACGTTCTCCATGCCTGCATGGACCACCCAGGCCTCTTAGAGCTGTAAAGAAGTGAAGGCTATAAGAGTAACACTATTTATATTACGTTCAAGACCTGCTATTTATTGGAATGGCTGCATTCCCCAAAATGCAAGGAAAGATTTACAAGTCTGGGCAGTGCTTGTCCTGTCTCACCTGCTCGTCCTATAGGTTTAGCCTCAGGGTCATTTTTCCGAAAAAGAGAATAGAAAGCCATTGTGATGAAAATAAATGCCAAGGAAACTCCGACCCCTACTACAATGGGAATGTCATGTTGTTCAAGCGCGGGTAACCAACTCTGAGATTTCTTCTTTTCCCTGAAGATTTAATCACAGGTTAATCATAGGAGACCTTTATATACATTTTTCAACCTTTTACATCATGTCATTATGACAAATGTTTGCCAGGTCATTATCAATAATAGCATGACGCAAATCCTAGTAATATTAATATTAATATTAATATCCATATTCCAATAGTCCTACAACAACTAATGTTATAAAGACAACGGCAAGCTTAGAAATAAGCAAGGCCTGAATATATAGCCCTGTGGTACACCATACACTTCTGCACATTGTAGCATGAAAAGAAGCATAAAGTCTGTGATTATGGAAAATACACTACCTGGCATTATTGTCTGTGGTCCTCATAGGAGCTTTGGAGGTGTTCTTCCTCAGTGTCTCAACCAATTCTGTATTATTTGTCTGCGATGCTTTGGTGGCACTAGGTTGTTCAGTGGGTTGACTCCAGTTCTGGAATACCTCCACAGGGACTGTGGTAGTAATACTTTTTATATTATAACCTGTGAACCTAGCGGTCTGGTTATGACTATCAAGAACCTGAGCCAGTAAACTGGGAGATGAATGGTCCCGATTTGAGCTTGGTTGCTGTTCTGGAAATTGACTAATTTCCTCAGAGGACTGGGTGTATGCAGACTCTGGCTGGGATTTTAGGCTTGGATCCAGGGTTGGCTGATCCAGCTGCTGAGTGATTGGATTGGTAGGAGTGTCATGTGGCTGTTTGTCTTGTGTATATGTTTGTAGGAGTTTTAAGTAAGGGCTTATAGGTTTGTAGGGCATGTCTTTGTATTCCTGTGTTTCTTTCATGTTCACCCTATTAAGAGGGGCGAGAGCAGTAACCGAATGTGTTGGGGAATCCTTTACATAATCATGTACGCCTGTGAGAGAGATAGAAAAATACATATAAAACACAAGCTCATATGACACTCTGTTTTGTCACGCAACCACAACTCATGATTTCATGAAGAAATTGGATGTATCATACTTGTGGTGTTTTCCAACTGGTGAAAAAGATTCTCTGTATCTTTAGAAAAATTGTTGTGAATGGTAGAATGTGTAGGTTCTTCTGACTTGATTTCTGAAGCCTAGAAGATTTGTGAGAAAAACAAACCTATAAACTTTGCCATTAGGCACAGCAGGAAATATACAAGCACACAGAACCACTGAAAGCTGATCAGAATATTGCTGTGGAAAGGTCTGCATGATGATGTTTTCACTTTGTACAGTACTGTGCAAAGATGGGGACTTGGGGACATTATATTTAAAACGTTTTTTTTCCAGACAGAAAGTTTTTATTTGCATAGCAAATGTTCAAATATCCAAGCTTTTCCTTGTGGCAACTCAGTATCATTGGCATTTGTCACCTGATACCTGATTTAACTACTCAGTACTCCATTAAACTAAATCAAGATTGCTGGTGAAAGAATGTAATAAATCCATACAATGTCTGGGGCATCCAGGAGAAATCTGGAACTAAACTTTGTTCTTCAAACTGGCGCACAAGATATTGTCCACCTCTTTTACAATAAGATATTTATGTTACTTTGTATTGTATTTATGCTTATTTGCATCTTTTCTAATGATATCTGGTGGTTTTTACTGGTACGAATACACTTATTGCCTAACAATTGGCATTGAACAATTTTACTAACAATTGTTAGTCAACAAATTGACTAACAATTTTAAACAGGTTCCTAAGACTTTTGCACAGTAGTGTATACAAACATGAACAATAGCTGGAATCATTTTAACAGCAGCAATGGCCAAATGTGATGGGGGTACAACACTGACTTCCACATACTACTCACAGCAGATAACACGTCCTCTCCAGGATGAGCTTCAGGTTAGAGGATTCAATAGATTAGATCAAAATGATGTGGCTAGGTTGTGTGCATAGATTTGCTTAGTCATAGATGTTCAGTTTGCTTACCAGCCAAAACCGTTATGATTGCCTTTCTACTGTCCTGACCCATGTTATTTTCAGCAGTGCAGTAATATTCTCCTGTGTCTGACTGGAGGGCATTGGAGATGTGTAGTGTTCCATTATCTATAGAACAAAATATAACAGAAACTCTCAAAGGTTAAAGCATTCAGTATATTTAGTACTGTCAAAAGCTCAAGATCCCCCCTTTTTACTCATTAGCAGGTAACGTACACTTTCTTACTCATTCATTCAACTATCTAATTAGCCAGTCATGTGGAAGCAGTGCAATGTAGTGCGTACAATCATGCACTTACACTTAAGTAGCATCAGAGAACATTCACATCAACCATCACAATAGGGAAAAATGTGATCTCAGCGATTTTGGCTGCGGCCTGATTGTTTTCAGTCCTAACAGCCTCTAGCAGTTTACATAGAATGGCGCAATAAAGTTAAAACATCTAGTGAGCAGCAGTGCTAGAAACCCATTGTTGATGAAAGAGGTCCATGGAGAATGGCCAGACTGGTTTGGTGTGACAGAAAGGCTATTGCAACTTTTGTGAGCAGAAAAGCATCTCAGAACCTTTAGGTGGCCAAAAGTGTATAAGATTATGTTCACTTCTGTCAGCGAAAAAAAAGAAATCTGTTGCACGATTATATCAGTCATATCAGCATGAACCACAATCTTGTGGAATCTCTGCCACAAAAAATGTATGCAATATTGAAAGCAAAGCGAGGCCCTAACTAACGTTTTCACATGATGCTAAGACTGTTTAAGGTCATTTGTAGGAAGTTGTATAAAATGTAAGAAATGTGTCCAGAATGAAAAAGTGAGCTGTAGATAATTCCATAGTGGAATAATTGTGTAACGTTGAGACTGAAGTTCTGAATGTTCATCCAGAAATGTGGTAATGAAGTTTTAACGTAAAGTATTTTATGTATCATTTTATCTTTTTATCAATTTAATGGTTGTGTATTTAGCAGAAGGCTTGCATTCAGCAGTAGACTCCATGCATTTAGTAGAATACTTTTGTAGTAGACCGGTAGAAGTCTAGATTGCCCCTCGATGCAATCTCTAACTCACCATCTGTGTATATCCGTGGTGAATATGTGAGAGGAGTGTGGCGGGTAGTTCTGCTCCAAGTATATTTTATTGGTGAGTTTCCCACAGCTCGGCATGGCAGAACAATAGTGGCTCCTTCTGATATATTCACTGACCCCGCAAATGACACAATCACTGGCTTTGCTGCAATCAGAAAGCAAGACGCATATTTATAAAATCTGATGCAGCTTCATCAAAAATACAGCCAAAACTTACATAGCTAGAAGTGTATTTACCAGCTACACGTAGAGTAGCGGTTTTCTTGTCTTGTCCCATAGAATTGGAGGCTGCACACGTGTAAAAACCTTCATCATAGATTCTCACCGAGGAAATGTAAAGAGTTGCATTTTGTACTCTGTGAACAAATCAATAATCATCATGTATCATAGTCCTGCACGAATACAGAACGCAGAAGCTCGTCTGAAACATGACTTGGTTTGCTCATAGCACAGAGAGTCTAATTTGCATATTGCAGTCTTGTGCAATAGCAATTTCACATAAGCCAATATGACGATACAGATATTAATCTAATCTCTTTTCTGATTCATAATATGATTCTGGGAAACTTACCCAATGGTAACTTTGCCTCCTGTTCTGAGTGAGCGGCCTTGCTTGATCCACTCTATGGAGGGAACGGGGTGCCCTGACACTTGGCACTGGATCTGCACCTCTGCTCCCACCGTGGAAGTCACTACCAGGGGCCAGATAGTCACAGATGGGGGAGCTGTCAAAGCAGACCAACCAGAAACAGAAACAATGAACCCGAAATAATATATGGTACAGCTTACCTTTGGGAAATAATGCTTTGAAATGATGGCTTAAAGGAATAGCAGTCAGTGAAAAGTTATTTCTTCTTATTTATTAAGTACAGAGTTTACAGAGTGTAAAGGGCAGCAGGTGATTTTAAATTATATAAATTCTATAAAAACATTGAATGTCAAAAATGGATACATGAGGTTGATCATCAGTGATATAAAATGTGATATACAACTGTAGCAAGTCTATTTAAGACTACTTAATAACTGGCCACAGGTTGAGGCATGAGTGTGAGTGTGGTGATTTAATCATGGCATTTGCATATTGCTAACTGAGGACAAGGAGCTTCAGTGCTTTAAAACTAAAAAAGGAACTTTTTTTGACAGCAAACCTGTTCTAGGTTTCTTAGCGATACTTGAGTTAACGGAAGAAATGTATACATAAGACTTTTAGCCAACCTATAAAATTAAAACTGTTTAAAACTAAATATACTGAAATACAAACAATGCACCACGTAGTTGGAGCCACTATGTATCTGTTAATGTACTGTGCAGTGATGTAATTGTATTATGAATTAATAAAACAATAACATACCTAGAATCTCCAGGAAGATTTTTCTAGAAGTTATAGCTCTTTGTAGGTAAGGATTAGACGCCCGGCAAAAGTAATATCCCCGATCTGTCTCTTGGACACTGTAACAAAACATGATTGAAAGCAATTGTCAACAAAACTGACAATGTAAATAACCTTAAACTACAACCGGTTCATATTCACACCTGTGAAATAGCAGGTCTCCAGTGAGCTCCATGCTGATGTGCGGCCTGGGCCGGAGGAGCCGGTTGTTTTTAAACCAGGACACCTGTGCAGGGGGTCTGCTATGTGGAGCTCTGCAGGACAGGGTCACTGAGTCCCCCTTCCTTACAGTTTTATTGACAGGTTGGAGAACAAAGGTCCAGTCCATCACTATCAGATAGAGATAGTGTTCAATTAATAGTGTGCATTACTAGTTAATGATACAAAAGCTTCAGTCATATTCATACTGTTACAAATGTGAACACATCTGAGAACAGTGCATGAACCCTATCTTGTTAAAAAGTGGAAGTAAAGAACCTACTGCTATAGTCTTCCTGCATACTGTATATTTACATTAGCAGTTAAATAAAAGTCAGTCCACAGAACTGACATACCAAGAACCCTAAACACTGCAGCCCCTCCTTGAAATACAGATCCTGCATTCATAAAAAAGGGCGGTAAAACAGGCCGTTTCCAAAACTGTTACTTAACACTCTCGTCTCCACCCAAAACTGTACATAGATCATCTCATATTGCTGCACAGCAGGAAACAATTACAACGGAGCAACAGCAATGGCAAGCTATATGTGCAGAAACACTAACCACAGCCTGTAGGTAGCAGCCATGCTGTATTACTTTATTCACGTTTTGATGGTTGCGGTCAGATCATCTTGAACTGAAAGTTTCACATTTGCGGAAGAACATTAATTTACTTGCTGTTATTTTTCTGGCTGTGTCTATTCATCACAGTGTCTTACTGTTAACTGGCAAATCAGAGTAGAACTTGTTAAATTATTTAGCTCACAAAAAAGGGGAAAACATCTCGATTCATTCTTGGGCCAAAATATAAAACAGCATCTGGACATTTTTCACCCGGACCAAAGTCACATACCTTCAATTTAGACATTTAGAGTTAAACTTTAAACTGGGCTGTAATGTACAATGTAGTGTTATATATGAGAGTAGTGTAATAAATTATGAGAATACTGAAATACTTGACAATTTTGATCACTGATGTCATGATGTGACATTTTCATAAAGGCCAGTCCCCGTCATGTGTATGTTTCAGTGCAGACATACATGTACCTGCTGGAAGAAGATATGCAGGCTGTGATCTGAGTCTTTCCTTCTCATTGTTGGCCTCACAGTGATAGAATCCCTCATCTTCTGGCAACACTCTCCTAGAGAAAACTTGGAATTTAAACGTTTCCTTTCCTTTAGAAAGAAAACCGTTTTGGCATAAAGCCCTATTATATTAGGATGAATCAGAAATTGAAGCACGATAGTCTAGTTGTATTCATTTTAAGTCTTATCATTCAGTGATTACTATAAAACTAATTGTAAGTTATGTAAGCTATGAGAGTGGGTGATGGCCCATGAGTTTAAAGGGTTAAAAAAAATCATTAAAAAACTGTTTAGTGATGGTCTCTCTCACTCAAACACAAGCAGCTGTCCATCATCTTGCAGGTCCCATCGAGAGGTATTGGCTAACGCTTGGTCATCTTTGAACCACTGCACCACAGGAGTAGAAAAACCTTGAACCACACAGTGAAGAACAGCCTCCGTCTCTGCAGGAACTGTGAGATTCTCAGGGCTCTGAATGATCTCAAGACCTGTACTAACCCCTGCAATTCAACGGAAACCTTTCATGAGAAACCTCACGCTACTGAAAAACGAGAAGTGACAGTTCTGAGTCTTCAGTGAGAGGAACAAACAACCACATACCATGGACTGTGAGTGTGGCCACAGAGCTCTCTTTGCTTATGTTCAGTAAAGGATTGTGGGTAACACACACATAATTGCCTTGGTCTGCTTTGGTAGTATTGGCCAGGTGTAGAGTGCCTGAGGTCTTTTTCTGGCTGCCCCCTCCATACTGACCCTGGCAATAGAAACACGCAGACAAACAAGTCTTTACGACACTTCTGTTAAAAAAGGGGCCGAAGTTCTGGAGGAAACAACAGAGGAAGTGCAGAATCTTTATTCTCCCAAGGGCATCTCAGTTTACTCTCACTACTTAGATCTCCTCTCAGAAATTGTGCATTCTTCTCCAATAAACACTTAAACTCTGTCTTTCTGATCTGTTTAACTGTCATTGGTCAAGTCTTTATCTTTTGTTTAAGAAAGAAGTCAGAACTATTAAGAATCTGTTTTTAAATGCGAGACAGTACAAGGTTCATTGGTCCAAACAATTTGGTATTTAGTGACATCTAGTGGGATAAAAATGAATTGCATGTGTATTCAATCTGAAATTAAATACACAGAAACCAAAGCTAATGGTATCTAACTATTAAATATTTATACATTATTAAATATAAATATTGATAGAAATATTAGGGCTGAATTTGGAGCATAAATTACACTGAATTATAACAAAATGTGCCCTCCAAAAAAAAAAGCCAAAATATTATTTTGTTCAGGCTGTGTTGTGTTTATATAGTTGCCTTGGTTACGTGTAAATATTCAGTATATTTTTAATCATTTTGAATTTTAAAATTTAATCATTGTACATTCAGTAACTGACACCACTGAATAAACAGTACCTGAATCTGGGTTCCTTTGGTGAGAGCTCTACCGTTCTTCAGCCATGAGATGTATGCAGGTGGAGAGCTGTCCCCAGACACACACTGGAAAAAGACGTCCTGACCCTCATCTGCACTCTGAGACTGGGGACTGAAGAAGATATTGTCCAAATCTGCAGATAGAAAATTGAAGCTCACGCATGCAGAAAAACGTCCCAACATGAACAAACATCTCCTGTGTGCTGTTTCCAGACAGTGATCTGTGTCTTGAGGTGGACTTTAAAGACTGAAACATAATAAAACATTTTAATTCTTAATTCAACTTTTCCTATGAATTATTTTAGCATTCCTTGATTTGTTTTAGTGAAATTAGCATATTTTATTAGTATGAATTAAACTTTAACCTTAAAACAGTAAATAAAGTGCAGATGTTATTCTAATTATTATGTTGAAATTGATTTCTTTCTGACAATAACAGCTGAATTATATGCAGAACTAATTCTTACATTTTAGAATACATCGATTTTCTTTTCCATTGTCATCATCGCCATATTTAACTTTTTCGTCATTATCATTATCATCAGCAGCAGCGGCAGAAGCAGCAGTATTCATTAAAATATGGCGGCTTATTTATATATATGTTATAGCTTTTATATGTGAAATGTCTTTAGAAGTCATTGTAACAATTTTCTCAAATTACTGCTCTTCAATTTTTATTTGCTGGAAAACTACAAATGTTGTGACAATTACAACAAACCAATAGAAATATAATAATAATAATAATAATAATAATAATAATAATAGTAATAATAAATTTAATAAATAAAGTCATTTTAACATTTACAAATATAATTATTTTTTAAGGTAGAAAGATTAGAAGCTAACATATTTTTTATATATGCTGTGTATCACATGTACATGAGTGGGCATTTGCATCTCTGTATCGTTTTTTTGCCAAGAAAGGAGAAGCTAGCTGTGTCACTATACAACAGATTAACAGAGCAAAACAGATACGACTGAAAGCCTTTAAACAGCTGCTATGTTGACATTCGTCAACTAGCTAGCTCAACAAGTTAAAGCCTAACAATGTAAAACTGAAATTATAGTGCAATTACTTCCATGTTGTAATGTATTTTTGAGTGAAACGCTGTATCTGGTGCTCTAGCAAATTTTCATTGTATCTCGAGTCATTAATCAATAGTGTTACATGTCCTCTGTTCTGATTTATCTGAGCCTCACCCCAAGCATTTCAATGGATGTTATGTCCTGACATGATGTGCAAATGACAAATAAACTTGAAACTTGAAACTTGAAACTTGAAACTTGGTGAAATGTCATGTTGACTTGACCACTGAAATAAAATTTAAACCAGAATATTCATAATAAATGGAATATCCATCATTCCTTAACTGCGTTTCATGATCTATAGTCGGATGAAGAAGTGGGTTGGTGCATATTTTAGTGGGATATAAATAATGTAACTGTCCTAAACTAGTCAGAAACTGTTCATTACTGAGTTGTGTTCATTACTGAGTTGTGCTTTGACAGCCAGGATGCAATGTTGTTGAAAAGCATTTTGGAATATGGTTATATACAGCTTATTGATATATAGTTAAATGTTGTTATATGTAGTATACGTAGTAGTTATGTGGTGACAGGTTCTGCTAAGAGAGCTAGTTTTAGAGGGCCGAAATCCAGTTAGTGCAACAATCAAAACTGAAAATGTGGATACATATCATTACAATTAAATGAAGGGTTGCAGACTATTATTTTTAATATGCCTGATATTTGAACTAACCAGGTAAAAAGGTTACCAGCTAATCAGCCAAGAAACCATCCCCTTCTTTAATTTCCCTTCATGTGTGGAATAAATGGTTGAAATAATAGCATTTCAAGTGATTTTGTTGTATAATAAGATTATTTTGCCTGGATGTTTGTTGGGCTGTCTGTTGGGTTTGTGGCGGGCTTTTTTACATAAAAAAGCAGGAGTATGCTCAAATGCTTAAAGTACACAGAAAAAATGTGAAGTATATAACAAAAGAAGATGTAAAGAAGATGCCAAAATGCTTTAAATTCTTAAAATGTGCTTAAAAAGTAAACACATCACAGATAAATAAATTATAAAATAATTTTATTGACTAGTAGAAGAAACTTTTTTTTATTTTTAATAGCTTTGTGTAACAATCAAGTTGCATGGGAATTATGCTCAGAGTCTTGTTAGCAGTAACGTTTTTCAGAGTAAAGCCAGCCTCGGAGCAGTTGAAGTGTATCTACACTTAATGTTTGTTTGATCAGCTCTACTTAGCATATACGAGCACTTTGTAATGACAGACTATAGTTCTTCTGTTTCTCAGCATACTTTTCACCTCTTCATCAATGGTCAGAACCCTCCCCTTAACCCCACTGATCTTTCTTAGTACTTCAGTGACAGTGTTTGTAGTGTGTCAGTGTGTGTTGTGCTTTTACGAGTGGATCAGACACAGATTTTTTGACACCTTGGTGTCACTGCTGGACTGAGAATAGGCCACAAGCCAAAACAGACCAGCCAACAGCGTCCTGTAGGCAGCGCCTAGTGACCACTGATAAAACAAAATAGAGTCGACTCCAGCAGCACTGCTGTGTCTGATCCATTCATACAAACACATTCACACCACCACTACTATAGTGTCATTGCAGTGCTGAGAATGAGAAACCACCCATTTAATACCTGCTTTATGGTGATTGAAGAACAGGGAGGACTACAATGTAATCCTAAGGAAGGAATACAGTTTAATCCTTGAACTACATTGTCTAGAACTAAGGTGCTCCTTTATGGTAAGTGGAACTGATAAAATACGAATGCAGATAAAAGGTAGGTATACCTGATGAGGTGACTGGTGAGTGTATATTACAGTCAGTGATTAATTTTAAGGAAGCTGTATACATACATGCTTTGCTGACTGTGACGATGCTTCTGATCTGCTTGCTTCCTTTCTTAGCACTGCAAACGTAAACTCCAAGGTCTTCCTCTTGCAGCTGGGCAAAGAACAGAGAGCCATTGGCCATCTGATACACTCCAACACCCAGACCTCCACTGTCTTTCTCCCACTTCACTGGTAGCACCCTCTGAAGATCCGAGTCATAGACTTCACAGTGCAACATCAGCGGACTGTTGAGAATACCAACACCATCCTTGGGTAGGGTTGAAAACACTAAAAGAAAAACAAACATGACAGGAGAAAGGTAAAGTACTTTGTGGGGTTTATGTTGTGTGGGGGTTCCTAAGAAGGCACAGCATGCTCATTTATGTAGAGACCGCCACATCTCAAATATTATCAGTCAGTACAGACATGCTTGAACCGGTGACACTAATGTTGCTAATCACCAATTAGCATTGTGGAAACTAAGTAATCTTAGAGAGACATGCTTACACACTCTTAAAAGTATATTGTAATGTTACAATGCACCTGTAAGGCACGTGTGGGATCATTTAGGCATGTTGTTTGCATGGTGTAGATATTGGAACAGAAGCCTCTATTGCTTGTTAGCTGCATTATAGCTTCTAAGCTCCAATGCAAGAACCTTATAAGATTTTTTGTTATTGCACACAATGAAACTTGCAGGTACTTGCTTCTGTCTTTATTTACATTTTGCGCATTTACATTCACATGTCCCAACTTCATTCTACAAGATATTCTACTGATAATCAACCAGGCCAATCGGAAGATGCACTATTAATGCATTCTATATGTAAAATACATACAAAAAAATTTAACATCACATGCAATGACAATGAACATTGCTACATTATAAATCCTAGAAAATCTCTCATTCTTCCTTAAAGTGAAAGCTCAGGATGAACAGACAACACACTTTGAGGAAACAGGTAGTTTGAAGTCCACTGTTGCTAGGTTACTGGCGGAGCGGCACAACGTTTTGGCAAGCCCAATGTCAAATTATGCAAGCGAATGAGAGATTAGCATACGGCACATTCAGTTATCTGGGTCTTTATCATTACAAATGAAGTAAAACTCCGCACACATACAACGAGTGATGGACAATAGTGTTCAACACTCTGTGCTGTCCAGGTTTTACTTCTACATGTTCAGCTTCAGAAATTAAAGGCCATGATGCAGAAGCACCTGCGACAAGGAGGAGGAGGTGTTGCTAGAATCTGTTATAAATCAATAACATGAAATTAGTCTACTGGATGTTGTAAACATGTAGCAAAACTAAAAGACCATAATTTTGCTTTTGTTAAAAACACTGTATGTCTAGCATATTTAACTGTAAATATTGTTGTGTTTTATGATACAAACCTAGTTCAGACTGAGAGGGTGTAATCCTGATAGAATAGGAAAAAATAAGCAGCCAGACTGGATAGGGCATCTGGGCAGAGATCCAGAGAGAAGACACCATTCTAGCCCTCTCCCTGTGTTTCGTTCATATGAAGATGTTGGTCCATAGCATGGCTCCTCATCTGGCCAGCAGCGTTTGTGCACTGTAAGAACAGAACACACACAACAGCGTGGTTAAGGGGAAAATAATGTATTGATGAAAAATTTGCCTGATTCAAATGTGCTCATCATTTTCATAGGAATAAAACATATAATCTTTAACTAAATTCAAAGACAATTTGCAAAAATATGGATCAAGAAAATATAATGCATTTATTTTTTTAATTAACACCTTATGTACGTACATAATGGCTTCATAAGAGTTCATAAAAAGCAATACAAGAGTGTTTATAAAAAAAAAACCTATGTCAGTTTTCACAGTGAAACATTTGCAGGACTCTGGACTCTGTTTATATTCTGTTACATGGTAATGATGTTTCATAACAGTGTTTTAGATGGAATTTACATAAAAATGCAAGTTACTTCATAAGCCATGTCATCTTCCAAATAAACACATACATACTGCTGTTATAAATACATCCTGCATGTTTTATGAAGCAGCTATGAAGTAAGCCTTCGAATCAAGTGCTACATTTTTCAATGTCTAGTTTGCATCACATTCTTAAATATTTGATTACCAAGAAACAGTGCACTTAAGTGCATCCACAAAACAATAATAAGTCATTGCCAAGCAAGTGCGTTTGTTTTCTCAGAGTAAGACACCCAGCTCGGCTTTTCGTCTCGGCCTCACTCCGTATTCCTATTTTGGTTGTGTTTTACTGCCACCATTATCACAGCCCGTGCTTTGTACACTACAAGCCTCTTTAGTCCCTTCAATGGACTGGCCACTTTATGCCGCTCAGCAGCAGCACCCCCTCCACTCGCCGATTGTGACATGAAAAGAACAGGGCTGCTTTGTACCCGGAGGATCAGTTAGCAAGCCTGTTAAGAAACGCTCGCTGTCTGATCATATGAGCTTTCATAGCTCTGTGTCCATGTAAGGCGGTCACAGACTTGATGCTTACCTAATTTGACCAATGCCACAGCAGGACTGAACTGCATACTTTAAAGATCAGTGAAGAGAAGAGACCAAACATGAGTGAAGAACTGCTGCTTTAACATTAATATATTAATATTTAATAAGCTGCATTATCCTTCTTGTGTTGATCCTTACATTCATCCATGCATCGCTTTACTAAAGTCTTATTTTAAAGGGCTTATGTACAAGTAACCTAAAATCAACCCAGCACCTTGCAATAGAGATAATTTTGATAATAGCAGTGTTTTAAACTTCTTTCTTCCTGAAGCTCATCCCATTTGTGTGATTTTATGACCTAAACACAGACATACTTTTAATACTTTTGACTGTTTTCTATCTTCCCTTTATCCCTTATAACTAAACAGGTTGTTTTGTTACTACACCATTAAGACACTGTTCTGATTGGCTTCCCTGCACTGTACAAAGTGGTTTATTAGTTCAAACTAAGAAAATGCTTTACAAGATAAAAACATTCAGACTACTGGTATTCAACTTCAGTGCAGTGATTGAAACAATAGTTAATTCAAAGTATGTATTTAAAGGGAAAATCCAAAATTATTCAAAAGATTCTGCATACTTAAATGGTTAAGATGTAAACAAAGCTTTTCAAAGTGGTTTGGTGGGAAGTGTTTAATTGTAAAGAATGGTGTTGGTGATAGGAACCAAACATCCAAGCTTCCTCACAGAAAGATTTTTTACAAAATATATAGAAATACTCAGCCTGATTACATTTCTGTGGTAACATTTTGGTTTAAAATGCATTTCAGTCCATTTGTTTTAATCTATTCATTGCGGAGGGATACACGAATGGTGCTCTAAGGTAAAAAAGATAACCAAAGAAAACTGATTCTTTTCAGATTTACCACTACTTTAACATCATAATGATTACATATGAAACTCAGAAAACACTTGCAGGATTGTAGTTTTGCACAGAGAATAAAAGGGCTATACATGTAGCGCAGACGTTGGGACCCCTGGTTCCTATCACCACCCTTTTAAAGTAATTGGCAAATTCTCTGCAATTAACCATTTTACATCAAACCCCACAGAATGATGTTTACATCTCGACCACTACATTACAATCAGTAGACTTCCCCTTTAGGTTGAATAAAATAACTTTATAATTTACACTGATTCATCACTTGTTAGTTGTGCCTTATTGAAAAAGCAGTTCAAAGCAGTTGACTGACTAAGTGGATTCTGTGGATTACATTTTTTTTCATTCTCGCTTTCAAAAGTCAAGACAAAAGTAAGTCTTTCACTTTTGGCAAACATTTATTGGTAAACAGGAAGCATTTAGTGTGAATATACACCAGGGCTCATATTCCTGAGCGTACTGCTATTGTGCAAAAACGAAGCATCATGATCAGCAAAGCAGAAAATTTGATTTGATATCCACTTACAAAAATTTAACTACAAACAAACTGGTGCAGGGAGTGCTGTGGAGACTTGTCTAGACAGTTTCAGCAGAGTAAACACTCAGTGTGTTCATGGCAGACTTGAACATCACTGAGTCTAATCAAGTCCTAAGCTCTCAATTCCCAAGTGACTGGAACAAGAGAATTTGCTGATTTTGGGACCAGCTGTGTTCTTTATAAGATCACTGTGAATGTTTGAGTATATATATATATATATATATATATATATATATATATATATATATATATATATATATATATATATATATATATATATATATATATATATAAATGCATAGTTTTTGTAACATCACAAAAGCACTTAATTTCCACATAAAGCCTGTATAAACTTTTATTAACCAAACTGACATATACCAACATAGCTCTAGCTTAGAAGAATGTATAAAACTGAATGGTCATAAGTACTAAATATGCTCACAGCCATTTGGAGTAGAATAAACATCTGGTTAGAGGTTTATTAGTGGTTTATTAGTGGTTTCTTTTCTGTGGTTTTCATAGGCATGACGTTCTTCACATTGATGTTTAATTTACACTCAGGCAGGTTGAGGCACTTTCTTAAGATCTTCATTCAACTGGTGTAGTCGCCACTTTTTAAAAAATCACAGACTGTAGCTTTAATCTCTGGGAATGTACTGAATATCTAGCAGTCAATCGGTCACTCTCAGGTGAGTGCTAATCTCGATGATGGTTGACAGCACATCCGTGAATGAGTACTTGAACACCATGACTCATCTGGCATGAGGCAGGGACAGCGGGTGGGTGAGCTAACGGGACTTAATGCCAGGAGCCGGGGGTGTGTGTTTGCTTTGGTTTCACAACACCCCATTAAATGACTAAGCTGTTATCAATTCATTATGGTTTTAATTAATTTCTGTCCTCAGTGATACACTTCTGCACTCTGGAGAAGGTGAGCCATTTCTGTTGTGCCAACATTATGCCCTATTATGTAAGCCTTGAGCACAGGGTTTTGGGGAACATTCCCACTACTACGCACATAAAATATGCTTTCTAACTGGAAGCTCACGCAGAGGCGTTAATGGCATTCACTTTTCATAATAGCTAGAGACATATTCAGCACAGTTTGGTGACATTCGTTTTCAAACACACCTACAAACCTGAATGTTTGACCAAATGTGTTTGAGCAGGGACAACACCAGAATTGTGCCAGGCTTTGGCCTTCACTGGCAAAAACTGATTATCCTTGTGCAGAGATCACGATAACTTAAATAAGTGACTGTTATAGATTACTAGAATAGTGGCAGTCACTGGGGTCCAAGCACTACAAGCTTAATGGAGGCAGTATAGGTCTTTTAGCAGACAGAATGTAAATAATAGGCATTTTTTTAATAATCTTTTTTATATTTATAATAATTGTTGAGCAGGGATTGTTAAGCATGTTAGCTTGTTATACATTGACATTTTGAGCTTGACGTGTTAAATAGGTATTTAAACATGAAAAGCGGTACAATTTTCATATGACTTACAGTTACAGTTTTAATGAACCAAATTCTGCCACAGCAGTAATTTAATTTGGTTTATTTTCAGAGTGCTCTAGAATAGAATACTTACTTTTAATGTTAAAATGGCCTAATATCTCTCCTGGGGCTTTTTGAGCCCTCCACTAATGGTTTGTTTCTGAACTGTACTAAGGCTATAAGTTGACATTCCCACTATCAACATTACTTGTACTTGTCCTGGTGTTGGGGAAAGGTGGACTTGTTGAAATTGTTCCTGAGACCAGTTGAGTGCAGTGGCTTCATTTAAAGAAACTGGAAACAGACCTTTTCATCCTTAAAGAATATCAACAAGTAGAACTCAATCTTTCTCTACATGTATTAATCTGTTCAGATTGAGGATCTGATTAATCATTTCTATGATGTCTTAACTGGGTACCAAATCTCCAGATTAATCCCCTTGACAGATCCAAGTCCTGATCTTGACTCAGACTCTGGACCACTAGTGGTCCTGATTGTAACACTACTTCTGTAGACATTATAATATATATTACATAGTAAATGAATAAAGATATATAGTAATTGGGGGTGGGGGTGGCATTTTAATAATGTAAGCGATTGACATAAAGGAATTACATTAACTTGTAGGGGAAAAAGTAATGTTCTCATTTGAGCAATATTCACCTTACTGCAGACAGGACGACTGAGAAATGGACACTTTAAGGTGAAAATGTTGTCATGTAGTACAACTTAGTCCGCCCCAAATCTGACTGTCATAGATATTACTGAATTTTCATGAACATTTGAAAGAATCTGATTTGTATATCGTCGCTGTCTAATGAAAAACAAGTTTACAGGAGAGAACAAAAACAGTCCTCACTTTTAATTTAAATCAAAGGAACCTGATTTTTTTCCAATCTATTTTGAAGCATTACTGTTGCTCCATTCATCATGAACTTGTCACACAATGTGAATGGCTGCTGCTGCATTTAATTGATGTAGAAAAATAGAAATCAACAAAAAAGGAAGTACATGTTTTTCATCACACATCAACAGTATTTGAGAGCACAGAACAGAAAAAAGTATTGTTTACTTGCTTTGTGGATAAAAGCTGTGGATAAAAACTATTACGGGGGGCCAGCACTGGAAAATGGCTAACTCAGGTGAATAAGTGCATTTGTTGCGATAGTGTACAATAAACCTCTTCCTAAATTTCAATTTTTTTTAATTTTCACAATAAAATAAAGCAATAGTGGAAACTGAATATAACCATTACCATGTTCCCCACTAATATTAGGCTAATATTTCACATGGTGGCTGATCATATTCACAGGCACCCTCTGTAGGGTCCTATTTATAGCATCTGGCTAATTGTAAATGGTAATATTAGCGTGTGCTTTGTAGCAGAGCACTGCAGTGTATGTGCATAATCATAAATAGCCAGATGCACATTTCTATCTGCAGTGTTTGCATTAACCATTTTAGCTGGAACCGCTAATAATATATTTCTATTATTTAACTTTATAATTATTTATAATAATATATTTCTATTATTTGCCTAGGATTAGATATTACAACATTGCAGTGGCCTAAAAACTGCTCTCAAAGCATAATTCACTTTCAAAACCAGCCAAATCTGACTCAAAGATGACTGCAAGATCCCTAAATGTCTATATATTACTATGAAACTGCAAGAAAAATACTTAAATAAATAGTGAATGTGCATCATATCAGTGCACAGCATGTCATTCTTTAAATAAAAGGCCTAAGAATCAAGAAATTGATACAAATATATAACACAAGCTTAGTTAAACTACAGAGATGGTTGTATAATTTCTTAAATATAATCTCATATCAAAGGGTTAAACCTAAGCCTATGCCTTTAGTTCAAAACTAGACTTTATATCCACAAAACTTGTCACATGTTTTTTAACAGTGTCACGCAACAGCACTATAATATTAATAATAATTTTCATGGGATATTGTGGACGCAGCTATATATACACAATACTTACATAATAAGAACACATACAGCTCTTTTCATAATGTGCTACAGTTCAGGTTTATTTAAGCAATAAAAAAAGGAAATTCATATTTTACAATTGGATTCTTCTAGTTTACCAGCTAAGAAAAAGAAAATAATATAAATGTAAACACGGTATGTAACTTCAATGCAAGTGTTCTTACCTGTGAGGGAGAATGCGCTCAGCTTTGGTGTAGCATCTCTGCAAGTAAGCTCATTCTGCATGTGCCCTCCTCATTACTGGTGCGACGGGGTAATCTCATAGGGCGCACACACACACACACACACACACACACACACACAGAGGACATGTGTGCATCGCACAGGCTAGAGAGCCTCAAAAGGCTCTGAACAATACGAGCGTACTAAAGCAGCACTCTGCATGTGTTCAGGCCTGATTTCCACACTGCACAAACTGATGAGTCCACAAATGAAACACCCATATAAAGCCATCACAAGTAACGGAGCATTCATAATTCCAGTTCCTTATACATCCATTCATCAAGTTAATGAATAGTATTTTCTAGTGTAACTTTTACTCTCACGCTTTCACTGAAATTTAGTCTTTAAGATGTAAATAAGATGTAAACCAAGTGGTTTGATGTAAACCAATCTAGAGAAACTTAATAAGTCAGATTTGTTCACAGTGGTGGTGATAGGAACCGAACGTCCATAGTGTTATATCCATCTAAAAGTTCCCTCACAAAAACCTATTGCATAAAAATGTTACTACAGAACTGCCTGATACATTATTTTCGAAAAGTTTTGAGATGAGATTTTAGGCAGAGGGGAATTGTCTTAGCATCAGAAACTCATGTGTATGTTCACATGTTGTGTAGTAAATAAAAGTAAATGAAATCAAAGTTATTTTCAGTACCATTTCAAGTTAAACTGCTCTGAATTACTTTGTTTACATCTCAACTGAATTATGTGGAAGACTAAAAGCAACATTAACTTATAAAACTGAAAGAATAACAAAGCTTAAAAATACTTTTATTTCTAGTGGCTCTAATAGGCTAAATTGCTTATTTGTGTGTTATATCTAACTTATGCTGTGAAAATATATGATAAAAGTAGGCAATATACTTTTTTTATCCAAAGCAAGAGCAGTAGTGAAAAATGGCATGAAAAACACAACAATCTTTTTTGGTCACTGCTTCTGCTTTACATTTTTTTCTTTTTTTACACCCCTTCAAACATACCCATTATTTAAAATAAGAAAATCACTAACTAAATAATAACATTAACATAAAACAAAACAAATAAATAAACAACTAAGTGAACACAGTCACCAAAGAAAAAAAAAACACCTTTCACAGAGAGCCATATGTCTTAGAAGATGTGTTTATACAAAAGCTGGATTGAGTAATCATACAATATTTGTACAGCCCAACACAGAATAAGAAACACTGGTTATATTACCAACACTTAAGATTCTCTTACTTACTCAGATGTTATTTTATGTAGTTTATAAAGTGCAAATCAGCAAACCCTGCATGCACAACAGAAGGTCTGTGAGGTTTTTAGTTCTATAGAGGTTGCATTTGGCACACTAGCCACTGATTGATTTAAATGCGCTCCATTAAACTCAGAGATAGAGTGTCTCAGTTTGGGGGTGGAGATGGGTGGGGGCAGGAATGGTTACATAAGAAAAGGCCCAGATATCAGTAAAGCTTATCTGAATGGTTCAGGGCTATGCTGATCTGCCCGTAGTCTACAGCATATCTATATCTGTATTCTAGATATCTATCTGTGTATATGTATTCTATAGTACATCAGTCTGAGCTGTCTGACACAGTTTACTTTCAACAGACAGATATGTCCTATTAATTCACGCTAAATCTCAGAGCTGGCAGATCAGCAAATTATAGGTAATAAATGTTTAATAATGACAATGAAAGCATATTCCATTGTTTCAAAAACAATGAAAATATTTCTGTTGCATCTGGTGTTTGTAACAGCACTTTTTAGCACCTGTAGTAAGTCTTTGCAAATGTAAATTGACTTCTTTTCTCCCATCAATTCAGCACAATCAAATGTAAATTAAAGTACAAATAGCCCGATTTCTAATCTATGCAAGATGGTGGTTTTAATTAACTGAACAAAGAGCAATTCTGCTGGCTAATGTGATATTTGCAGTGTGGAACATCAAACACACAAACTCACTGAATGAGCAACGGCACAGAACCATTTCGTTTTGCTTACCATCATTATCTAGAAAATTGTTTTAGGACTAAATCCTAATATGAAAATTGCAAATAATCTATAAATAAAGATGCAAAGCTCAATAGGCTTTTAGATTATTTGGAAAGTTTTAACAAATAGTTATTTTCTCTTTAACATATTGTGACATAAATATATTTTATTGCCAGTACAGCAGTAATACAACACAGGTTACACAGTAAGAGACACTGTTACAAGACTTGTAATGTAATTAAACACACCATGTATTATCTGAAAAGACAATACCAAAATGATATCAGGTTTTCCACAAGTTACTAGGTCAGCATTTTATTGCATAGTGTGATTCACCATTAGACTCTTATGGAAGTGAAGGGCATGTATGGTGGAGTAGGTGGGATATATTTAGTCATACTACACAAGTTACATAGTAAGAGATGTTGTTAGTAAGATATACAGATTATTTATATACAGTACTATGAGATCCTAACAGAAGACCACATTTCTCTATTTAATTTCTACTCAGAACAGTCATTAGGTTATTCATTTTTCAATATCAGGAAAAAGGTAGAAAACATATATTAAAAAATTCTAAACGAAAATGACAAAGAAGCCTCAACAACTAAATATATATCATATTTCTCAATATTTAGTGAGTCACTTTGTCTTTACTACAACTACCATTTTTTTCAGGAGACTTGCTTTTAGTTTTTTCAAGGAAGTCTGCAGACACATTTTTTTTCCACACTGAGGTACATTTTCCCTCATAATGGATCCCACATGTTGTTAGCCAGTAGCAGCAATGTGTATATATAACCCTCATCACTTTATCAATGCAGTGCCTAAATCCACAACAAATGTGGCGGCTGCAGCTTGGTGTGTGTGACAGTTAAAGACGTTAGAAGACATGTTCATTAAAAGTATTTTATTATTACCATTTTTTAAAATCAGGCTCTACACATTCTTCAACAAGAGCACCAAGAATGACCTTTTTAGCTGATACAACTGCCACAGCAAGGCTTGCATAACACAGTAGAGGGCTCCATGTACCACATCAACTTTTATGCTATGTGTTGACAGGGCTGGACACAACCCTGGTCCTGCACGGGTGTAGGAGTCCCATTTTCTTCATGCCTTTGAATATTTTACTTGGATCTTCCTAATTCATAAGGGATATTTCTATTATCTGATCTCCTCAAAAATAAATAACTTTTACTTAATGGTCATTTTGACTGAAAATTAAGTAAATAACAGTATAACAGTAGCAAAGTAAAGATACTAGTACAAGTCCTATAAATAGCTGAATATAACTCACAAAGTGTAACTAGAAGAGCAAGAAGTTACACAAGATGACACATGACAGAAGAAAAAGAAAGTGTGTGGGTAGGAATGGACCAGAAGAACCATGAAGGTCAGGCCAACAGAACGCCTGTTCCAACAGGACGTGTGTCTCAGCACTAACACCTGTAAAAACAACAAGATTTCACCAGAGGCTTGTGAAAATAAATGAGTAAACTGCAGTCATGGCTTACACGTTTAAAAAAAAGGGAACTCTAAAGGATTCTGTGGAACAATGTTATAGAACCACCTTTGGAAGCCTGAAGAACCTCCTGTAATGGACTATTTTTGTACATGCTTAAAAGACATTTAAGCACCACATAATATAACAGTTTTTTTGGAAACACATGTCCAGGCCAAGGACTATTTGAGAATATTTAAGTAGGTTACAGGTACAAAATGTGTTGATTCTTGAGCAGCAAAGCCAAAGTAGTTCAGTGTCAAGCAAGCATTTGACTTTAAGAGGAGTTAAATCATTCGTTTACCGTTTCGAATCCATTCATTCCAGGCATGCAACTGGTCGCTGTCATGGTCCACGCTGGTCTCTGAAAATTCATGATCTGAGTTTAACAAAACCAAAGAGAGCATTAACTTGTCCACACTTTCACCATTTTCAGTATTTTTTTTTATAGACACGTTGATAGACTAAAAGAGACCTGCATTTACATGCCAATTTCTTTCAGACACAGCAGGTGAAACAGAACAAATAGCATGAAATTATCTAATAAGCTGGAGGTACCCACCTTTAGAATGATCCAGGATCAGTTTCTTCAGCTCGCGAAGAGCTTGCGTGAGGTTTTCCAGTCGGTGGTGTAGGTATGCGTTTTCATCTCTCAGTTTCTGAATTGTATCCTGCAGATCATAAGTAAATGTCCTTTGTGCTATAAATGACATGGTCAGCACTGTGATTATCAATTGTGTAGAGAACATTTTGCCCAAGAAACACACCCTCGGTTCAGATGAGCTCGAGTGGAGCCTCAAAAACACACCAAGGCCAGAACCGTTGATGTCTATTTATGAGGCACTTCTTCTGGAGCTGGTCAATTTTTAGGCCCTCTGGTGGTGGGTGTTCTTTGAGCTAGGACCTACATTTATAAATCAATTCGCATTTCATGCACCATTAATTAAAGTTGCCAGCCTACATTGTTTTAATTAGTTAAATGGTAGCAGTAACAGGTTTAAAGTGAAGTGATTGGACAAAGAGTAATCATGCAGTTATGGCAGGTCATAGGAGGAGAAGTTGCTGGAGTTGAGAAGATTCAAGGAAGATTTAGTATCTAGCCATCAATAACATATAACTTGACACCTTACACCCAGACCCCAGATTAGTTAGGTAGGTGATTAGATCTGTGCAAATCCATATAAAGCCACACTATACATACGTAAGTGTAGACAACCTGGTGCCTTTCATTTATGATAAAAGATTTAACTGTCATACAGTCAACCTGTTGTCACACATGCCAATGGCCAGTGTCGGAAACAGGGTAGACAATAATTGCTCATGTTTGTTAAATAAAATATTAATGAACAACTTAACAATTTTCCAAATACTATAAATTAATGTTTACATTCAATAGTTCTAATTTCTTTTATTGTCATAGAACAAGTGTTATTAAGTCACTCATTGCTTTTGCATCAAAAGCAAGCTGGATATTCTCCACAATAAGGAAGTCACTTCTGTGTGCATCACAAACAAGCAAGGCAGAAATTAGAAATTTTTTTAAGGATGGTGCACAGTGCGCTTGTTAAAGGAGCAATTTGTATGATTTTTAACTAAAAGTAACTAAAATTAACCACACTTTCCTCTAAATACAACTTTGTACCTAAAGAGGTAATAGTGAGTCACTGTAGTGTCAAGTCTGCATTTAATTCCCACGTGAGTGAATGAAGAAGAAGCTCAAAACTCTTGGCAAAAACATTGAAAACAAAGAAAACAAGTGACAAAACACACTGGTGCTGCTGTCCACCGCTGAGGCCACTCTTGGCGAATAAATGAATAAGGCCAAATTCTTAAAGCTAAATGATTCTTGATACTAATAAGTAAACAAGAGGAAAAGTATAGTGGGAGGGGGGACTGTATGGACTATGAAATCAAAAGATTGTGTCATCTTACATATTGCTCCTTTAAAATATAAATTATATAAATGACTAAATCCAGGAATCCATTCCAGCTGGTTCTTACAAATGCATGGGTAGGAATCACATACAATATTAGATATCACCCAGGCCTAGCTGCAAGTCCCTTGAAGTCATGCTCACTGATGTTCAACACAAAGCTACACG